>JBBBDQ010000547.1:2930000-3095000 GCA_037127315.1 Ascarosepion bandense | reverse complement strand
TAAGTGAATGCAATGAATTCAACTGGAATTTGAACTTGGAATATAGGGTACGTTAATTAAACAGGAAAAAAAAAAAAAAACTTTTTTTTTTTTAATGGCCTATAAGACAACAGTTTAAACATAATTTAAAAATAGCATACATGGATAAAAGCAAAAATTAACTATTAGAAATGAATGAAAAGTTAATTCTTACCAGGATCATTTGGTTTCACAGAAACAGACTTGACACTCTTGCTATGGCCTCGAAAAATTTGAAGTCTTTCCATTGAGGGTGTATTCCATAATATTATTGTCTGGTCTCCAGATGCTGTTAAAAGGTTTTCAGTATTACCCACCCAAGTCAAATCAAAAACTGCATTACCATGGGCATTCCAATCTAGAATGTAGTAAAAAAATTTATTCAACATCAATAACTAGAAAACACAATATCTCAGTTATGCTGTATTTCCCTTTATATAATGTGATAAAGAACTTTCTCAAAAAGCACCCATGTTTGTTAATGATTCCGTTTAGGTACTAATACTTAAATGTCTATTTAGCACACTAGTGCATTGATTATTCCATAATGAAAGATATATGACTATAAATGATTATATAAGTGAGAGAGAGAAAGAAATGCAGAAGATTAAATAGAAAATATTCAACTATTTCTTAGTTCTTTTCTGTATATGAAACAATGTTATATGAGCATAGTTATATGAATATAACTCATGCTTGTATAACAATAGATAAAACATGGAAGAGCAATGAAGATTACAAAGGATAAAGAAGTAAATAAGAAGATACAGGTGAAAGAAGAGTAGACATGAGATATTTAACTGTTTCTTATTTCTTCTTTAGTATAGGAAACTAACCCATGCTTGTATAACAATAGATACAAACATAGATTGGCAATGAAGATTGAAAGAGAGAAGGAAGTAAATAAGAAGATACAGGTGAAAGAAGAGTAGACATGAGATATTTAACTGTTTCTTATTTCTTCTTTAGTATAGGAAACTAACCCATGCTTGTATAACAATAGATACAAACATAGATTGGCAATGAAGATTGAAAGAGAGAAGGAAGTAAATAAGAAGATACAGGTGAAAGAAGAGTAGACATGAGATATTTAACTGTTTCTTATTTCTTCTTTAGTATAGGAAACTAACCCATGCTTGTATAACAATAGATACAAACATAGATTGGCAATGAAGATTGAAAGAGAGAAGGAAGTAAATAAGAAGATACAGGTGAAAGAAGAGTAGACATGAGATATTTAACTGTTTCTTATTTCTTCTTTAGTATAGGAAACTAACCCATGCTTGTATAACAATAGATACAAACATAGATTGGCAATGAAGATTGAAAGAGAGAAGGAAGTAAATAAGAAGATACAGGTGAAAGAAGAGTAGACATGAGATATTTAACTGTTTCTTATTTCTTCTTTAGTATAGGAAACTAACCCATGCTTGTATAACAATAGATACAAACATAGATTGGCAATGAAGATTGAAAGAGAGAAGGAAGTAAATAAGAAGATACAGGTGAAAGAAGAGTAGACATGAGATATTTAACTGTTTCTTATTTCTTCTTTAGTATAGGAAACTAACCCATGCTTGTATAACAATAGATACAAACATAGATTGGCAATGAAGATTGAAAGAGAGAAGGAAGTAAATAAGAAGATACAGGTGAAAGAAGAGTAGACATGAGATATTTAACTGTTTCTTATTTCTTCTTTAGTATAGGAAACTAACCCATGCTTGTATAACAATAGATACAAACATAGATTGGCAATGAAGATTGAAAGAGAGAAGGAAGTAAATAAGATACAGATGTAGGGTGAAATATAAGCTGAGTTATGAAATAATGAATCATCTTAGTGATCAACACTCATGAAAATCCAAGTCCAGTTAGTTGTTATTAATGACTTATTTAAATCTTCATTGTTTTTTTAAATCATGTTCTGGATAATTCATCTTTGGCCTTCTTCAAATGTACCATAGATACAGTTGTGTGTTGGGAGCATACATCTTTCTCTCTTTACAGAAAATTCTACATCTGAGCATAAATTTTTTCTTTTAAGAAAAGTGTAAAGAATGCAATAGTCAGCTTGGGGAAAAAAATCCAGCAACAGATACTGATTTGTACAACAGACCTTCAAAATTGTTGGTTGCTGGGTTTTTTTTCCCCAAGCTGACTATTGCATTCTTTACACTTTTCTTAAAAGAAAAAATTTATGCTCAGATGTAGAATTTTCTGTAAAGAGAGAAAGATGTATGCTCCCAACACACAACTGTATCTATGGTACATTTGAAGAAGGCCAAAGATGAATTATCCAGAACATGATTTAAAAAAAAAAACAATGAAGATTTAAATAAGTCAGCTTAAACTGACAAATTTATTTTCCATATATTGTGACCACCTCATGTAAAGTTTGCATTTCCTTGATTTCAGATGAAAACTCAAATTTTCACTTTTCAATGGGTTGAAATTGTTAATTATAGAGCTGTTGAGTTTATATTCACTTATTTACAAATATTATTGAAAAAGGTATCAATCCACTTCTTCTCTCCCTAGTTATGGGTTAATTAGTAAGACTTGTATCACTAAAACCATTATTATTTAAAAAAAAAAAAAAATTTTTTTTTTACAATCTAAAAATATTTTTTGGCTTTAAGTCATCTGCAAAAAGTTGATAAACCATATAAAATGAATTAACCAACAATTTTGAAGCTCTGTTGTACAAATCAGTATCTGTTGCTGGATTTTTTATCACCCACACATCCAAGCTACAGCACCTGTTATTCCCAAGCAGTCACACATCTAGGTACTGACCAGACTCATCATCATTTAACTTCAGTAATTGTATAAGAATTGATGTTTCAACATGATGTGGTTTTAAGTTGATTAAACCAAGAACTTTGCAGCAATCTCCTTGTAAACATTTTCATTTTCTAAATTGATTAGAACTTTTGAAAGAATAGAAATTTTACTTACTTCTGAGCACAGACTTCTTCCCAGGAAGGTTTGTGTCAAATAATGTAATAAAACCATTCTCATCAGAAACAGCCAATATATTGGATAAGTTATATCCTATAAGTATAAATATCAACAAAACTATAATTAGTGGCAGGATGTGTACAATAAGAGTTAAAACTGTGTGCGCATTGTTTTATTTAAATGATAAATTACCTTGCTTCTAACCACTTAAAAAAATCAGGTAGTTGCAAAACAAAACCCATTTGGATGTGAACTTTTGCCTCTTACATATGCCTTGATGCAGCCTCTCTCTCACCCTGTTCATGTTAACAGCAGCAACAGATAGTTATACCATACACTAACAAACAAATGCAAATTTGAATTCACCCAATTACTGATGTATGCAACCTCAGTCTAATTTACTAAAGAATCATATGCAATATGTTGTTTGCTTTTTCACAACTTTTTCGCTGTCCATCACCAGGTGTTTACTTTGTTCTAGAATGTTGAATCCTTTATTACAACTGAATCATTACATTCCAAATCAACCAACTGCCGTAGATAAACCTATCAGGGAAATTCACAGGATTTTTTTCTTGATCAAATTTATGGATAAACCCAAAATATTAGATCCGTATTTTTAATACTTTTAAAAATCAGAGCATCTTGGAATTTTACTGCATTTGTGTTCTGGTATATAAGGCTTTCAACAAACTTCTAACATTTATAACTCCAACGGTGTTGAATGTACAAATTTGAAATTTGGTGGCAATAATTAGTATAGATTACAAAAATTTAAACAGTTTAGGTGGATCATATACTTTTATCTTTATAAGTGACCCGAAAATAGCCAGCCAGATTTTCTGAGAGGATCACCTATGACCATTCAGTTGCAACTATTAGCAGAGACACAAAGTAAAAAACTCACAAAATCTGTTCACAACCACTCAGCAAAGTCACGGTAAAGATTATATACTTGATATAATAACAGGACAACAGAAAATTATTTTTATTTAAGGTGGTTTCATGCTACATAGATACCTTACTAAAGTAAAGCTTCAATTCAAAGAAAATACGAACAAGAATTGCATGTATAAGATTCTCTGCAATTGTGGCAAAGACTACAAAAATGAAATTGAGTGCCCTGTAAAAAATAAAGCTTGAGGAACACCAAAAAGCTGTAACACTGTAGAGAGACTGTAGAGTGTGGTATGGCTAACCGGGAAGGAAGATGCAGACATGCTAAGCTTTGTGGAATAAAACCAAATTGATAAACTTAAGTGCTGAATAAAAAGACTGAAATAATGTGCTCACATATTCTGCCTGGACGACCCAATAAGCAGAGTATCAACATTAGTAGCACGTGGATACCACTACTCAAGAAACAGTAGGCAATGAACTGAGGATCCCAAAGGCATTGTGGTAGAAGGCACACAAAAATTGAATGTGACATGTGAAAGATATGTGTGTAACCATTAAGATTCATCAACATTCAAGAACACAAACACTTGAAACTGAAATAATGAGGGGGAGAAATTATATATATATATATATAAAAACTTATAAAGTGGTTAAAACATCCCATGTAACAAAATTTAAAGAATTATCATACAAACCATTTTTTAAATTATATGCAAGTTGGCATGCTCAACTATAGCTATATAAAACTATCAGCATTTTTTTGTTAAGTGACCCCAATACTTTGGCAATTACACATATGCTCAATGATTGTTTATCATACTTCTTGGCAAGATTGAAAAATGTTTATAAATTTTCTGAAAGAAACTTAGTGATTTGTTTTAAATATTTCAAAACAAACAAGCGATATTAGAATCAAATCAACTACAAATCAAAATTAATTTACATTATTAAATCACTGAATGGAATTGAATTAACTTATTCTATTTTAATATGAAAGTGAGAAAAGTCAATTCAAGAAACTTGTTTATTAAAATTGTTGGGGTGGGAGAGTGATTTAAATAAACTGTCATAATCCACATCCCCTTTGTGTCGGCTTAAACTGACAAATTTATTTTCCATATATTGTGACCACCTCATGTAAAGTTTGCATTTCCTTGATTTCAGATGAAAACTCAAATTTTCACTTTTCAAAATTATTATTTATAATTATAGATCAGTGTTGCACACTTTCTTCTAATGAGTGCAGAGCCAGGGATCGAACCAGAGACCGTTGGATTTCAATCCAACGCTCTCCCAGCTGGTTTCTTGCTACGCCTCTTTCCTCCTTCCACCTTTTCACTGTTTCTCTCTGCTTCAGCTTCTCGCCAAGAAATTGACGCAACTCACTCCAGGGTGAATCGGTAGGTCTGTTTTATCTATGACACTCTACCCATAATCCATTTCCTCAGTCTATAAAAATTCCACTCGAGGGGGAGGGGGGCTCTCTTTTTTCCTTTAGAATGGGCTGAAGGTGGATTATTAAGACAGCGGTAAGTATTTTTTTTTTTTCTTTTTCTTTTCTATATGATGGAGGTGCTTCTTCCTTTGGATCCGATTACTGCCCTGCACACCAGACACAAACGAACCCTCTTTTTTCCAGAGCCGCCGCTAGTCTCCCTTTCATGTTCACAATCAGTGTTTCTCAAATGGTGTGGCACACCTCAAAAAGGTACAGCAGAAGAGGTAGAATGATTGAAAGACAAGATTTAGAAGCAGTTTCAAAATACCCGTATGCCAAAAATAAATGATTTCAAAATTTAAAATATTATGATTATTTGTAATTGCATGCATGGGCCTCAGTATAGATAGATATAAATGATTATTGACTGATTTTTTCATCATGATATTATTCATTCCCAAAATGCATCCCAGAGAAGAAAAAGTTTGAGAACTACTGGTTTAGATATATGAAAGAGAAAAAAGTGTTAGCTTAAACTAACACCAGTATTCTATTGGTTAAAAGTGCTATTTTTATACTGATAATGTATGGATGGAGTGTAAATTGTTAATAACAATATGATAAATAGTAACATGTATTCTTATATTCATCTACCAGGTAAACTAAGATGTAATTTACCTTGTGGAAGTGAGTATCACAAAGAGATTGAAAAACAAACTTACTTCTGCAGAAACAACAGGCCAAAGGTGGAATATTTCCATCCTGAAAAATAATTAGATAATGTCTATGATTAAATAGAGAAGACAAGGAAAACTATACTTTTCTCATCTACAGGTTTCATCCTGTGACAGACTTACCAACATTTAATAAAGATGACACCATAATTGATTTAACCTTTATCACTCTGTATCTGACTTGCTCTACAAAAAGTTTATCCTGCCACTGAAGGTGACTGATCCCTGAGTGTGAATTTCAATATTGTGTTGTCATATCCTGCTATGACAACAGAAAATATCTTTAAGTGAAATTAATAAGGATATTTTAATTAAGAAAAAGAATGCAGTGGAAAGGAAATCAATATTAATAATTCAGAGTGTTAAAAGTTAATTGAGCTACTGATCTCATCTTTGTTTATAGATATTATAAACAACATTTCAGTCAAGTGCTCTATGTTCATCTCTGGGTATTCATTATTATGAATGGGATGTGTTATTTTTGTTCTTGTGATGTTGTTTTTCAGCAAAACAGTATTTTAGCCCCAGAATGAATATCAGTGTTGGAATAAAAAAAAAAATGTTCAGAAACAGGAAAATCTTTATATTCTACTTACAAATTGAAAATGCAAATTTTCATTTCAAATGGGGTGCTGCTTAGTGATATAACAAAGTGTGACACAAAATTGATTTTCCAGGAATTTTTGCCTCTACACAAATTCTACCAAGTCTATTTCAAAAAGTTGATAGTTGATTGTGTAAGTAAAAAAAAATTTCTTTTTCATTCCTGCTGAAGCAGATTATGTCGATTTCAATATCTTATCCGGGGATTGAACTCACAATTACTAAATGCTAACAACACACAATGTCTACATCCACTACACCACCATCCTTTAAATCCTGTCAGATGGTTTCAACATTTTTTAGTTATGATAATTGGGTTCATACCAGTTTCTGATAATTCTGTTTGACTGTCGTGATGAATTTCAGTATACTTTGAATTATTTGATTTTATTCAAACAAATGTTCTCGTTATCATGTTTCAGTCATTGGGCCTTCATCAGGTGTATACTGATCTGGGTAACTTACAAGGAATTGTGAACCGAACCCTTTAATCTATTGGGGTAGACCATTCTTGTTCCACTCCCCATGTGTAGGGACATCTTGTCTGGTTTTTATTTTTAGTACTGCTCAGTTATTACTCACCCATTTCCACTGAGTAAGTACACACTGTCTCGCCCAGGGATTGAACTAACAAGTACTATCTCACTAAATTCATGAACCAATGCTTTAATCCACTTGGCTATCATCCCAGTATAAAAGAACAAGATATCTCTAGACATGGACAGTGGAACAAGAACAGTCTATCCACTTAAATTAAATAAAGGTTCAGTTCAGACTTTTTTGAACATTACCCAGATTGATATACACATAATGAAGGCCAAAGG
This sequence comes from Ascarosepion bandense, assembly GCA_037127315.1. Taxonomy (NCBI): domain Eukaryota; kingdom Metazoa; phylum Mollusca; class Cephalopoda; order Sepiida; family Sepiidae; genus Ascarosepion; species Ascarosepion bandense. The sequence continues at coordinate 3,087,519 of JBBBDQ010000547.1, read as the reverse complement.
GCACAATGGGTGAAATGTTGCAATAACAACAAATATGAAAACAATAATCCAAATGTACATAATGATAACTCTTTATTCCAGAAATTCAGATAGAAATTAATGTTCTTACTTTTACTGTTATAGATATTATGAAACATTTCAGTCTTTTTCTCTCTTTGAATATTTTACTCTTATTGACATTTTAGCTTACTATCTTTTGGTACTCAGATTCAGATCTGAAGATGGCCAGAAGATACTCAGCTAAAATTATTGTCAATAAAAATAAAATCTATAACACTCAAAGTTGAGAAAAAAAGTTCAAATAAATTAAGTGAAAGTATAACTGACAATTCCCCATCTTAAAAATCAAACAGTGGGACGGTATTCAAGATTAAGAGTAAAAATGAATAATCTGATTATAATGAACATATTTTCAACCAATAGCCTTATTCACTCAGCATTCAATTCTGAAACTATGCAAAATTAATCTTAAATCTAACATTGCTGTCAGATCTCAAAGGAATTTTGATGTAAAAAGAGAAAAAAAGAGGTTTATAAATCTCATAACTATTATTTAGCCAAAAGCAATACAAATAATTGTGTTTGCCTATGATGTATGTATTGAAAGCCAAGTAGAGTAGTATAGTATAACAGGAAGTTAATAAAGTGTCTATATTTTTATATAGAGATTTTAACTTCATGTAAAAAATATTACAAAAAACAAAAAATAAATAAAATAAAATAATAGGTTGAAGTGAACATTTTTCTTCATCTAAATTACTCAGCTAAAGCAATTGATGCAAAGAAAATGAAACTAATAGAAAATAAAATTCAGTTTTTCTTTTTAATGCCATTTTGTGTTTGACAAATACAGAAGAGGAACAACAAGCATAAAAAAAAAAAATGCAATTTTTTTAAAAGGTACATTTAGTTAATAAGAGAACTGAAGATATAACGGCATTTAGAACAAAGACACAGCAACGTGAGAATATTTACCGTATCATAATGTCCATAAATGTCATCAGCTGAACATACAAAATCGTTTAATATAGACTGGAGAGGAAATCTGGCAGGTCTGCAGCAGGCTGAAGAAGAAAACATTTATAAGCTAAGATTTAAAATAAAGATCATCTCCAAAGTTTGTTGATGTGATGTATGGACAGTACTGCTTCTTAGTGCCTCACTTCCTTGTTAAGAAAAAAAAAGTATTACTCCATGCAAGGCAGTAAAGCCACTAAGACACAAGGGGTTACTGTGTGGTGGAAGAATTACAAAATAGAAACATTACTAAAGAGAAAAAAGAAAAGAAGAATAATCAGGAGGACTGAAGATAGTGACTGACATCGTATTTAAATTTCTGCAACTTAAAATTAACTAGAAAGCATGGAGCCAGAAGGGAGTTCCACAAGCAAAAAAAAGAAACTGTTTGCATAGAACTTACGCCTACATCTAACCAGCTCAACTGTGAATTGAGGAGATCTCAGCACCATTCTAGTACTGCACTTAAATGAAAAAAATCTAGGTACCATAGCTAAGAGCTCATCTGAATACCTATCATGAAAGTATTTATAGAAAAGCAACCAGATCAGGATTAATAATATTGCTGATTATTCTTTAGGAGCTGAAGGTCAATAGCAGGGGTACCAAACTATGTATGGCAGCAATATTCTAAGCATGGAAGAATGATAAGCTTATAGATATGGTAGATTCTGGAGAGAAAAATAGTCTTGCACGACACAGTGAACCAACTTTCTTAGCAGCTGGCAAATCTAACCTATATGAAGACACATCTTTCATCATATGACGTACACTGAAAATTCACTACAATTATTCCAAAATGGTGAACACATATCCACTTTGGCTTTTTTTAAATGTCATTAGATAAGATGTTGTTAAATGAAAATTCATGGCTATATAGGTACATCTATAAACCTATAGCATTGACCCCTGCAGATGTCAGTTGTCTGATCTGACTAGCATGTAGTGCTGATGACATCAAAATACAAACAAATATTTGGACCGTAATTTCAGATTTGAAAAAATATGAAATAAAATCATGTATAACTCTTGTTAATATTATTCTTTGTAAAGCATACATGTTCCTTAAATGTAAGTGACTCAGATTTTATATATATATATATATATATATATATATAAAAAGACCTATTATTTGTCTCTCTTACTCTCTCTAGCCACTTTCTTCTATGTCCACCAGATCTTTCTACTAACCCCAAGGTAATGAGGACCACCCACTTTAAGAATTCCAAGTTTAATTAAAAGTAGCTTTAGTATTTAGGGAACTGTCCTTGAGGCACTCACTTAGAATTACATGAAAAGAAAGATTAGAGCATTCCTTGATATCTCCAGTAATAACGGCAGATATCAGGACAAGCTCTAATCTCTTTTTCATGTAATTCAAACTGACTGCTTTTAGTGAGAATTACCGCTTTTGTGCCATATAACTTTTAATAAATCTCGATTTTAATCCAGTCTATGCCAATAGAATATCACAGGACTTGCAAAAGTAACTGGCTTTGCCTATATTTTTGAATATCTAAAAAGAATACAATCACATAGGTTCATTATACTTTGTATCAAATACTCTTAAAAAGATGTTGATTCTGTCAGAATTGTTGCTTCCAAGCAATGAGGAAAATTTTTTATTTTATTTCTAGAAAAGTTTGCAAAAACATAAAAACAAATATACACATCCATATATATTGTTTAAAATTTGCTATATTTATAGAGAAAGAATTCTCAATTTAGTATATTGAGTGTTTACAAAATAAATAGCGTAGACAACACTGTATGACAATTTCAGAACACATTAAAGCATGAAACTTGCAATCACCATGAAGTATTGACTTTTATATGGTCTACACACACACACACACACACACACACACTTATATAACTTAATTTTCAATTGCAATAATCCCTACCTAACTTAAAATACATAAATTATATAAATCAGCACAGTATGTAATATTTTTTAAAATTAAGAACTTTTTTCAAAGAGTTAGTTACATTATTTTTATTCATGTATTTCTCAAAGGCATGAACTGAAGTAAATACAGAAATTTCAGTTTCTTTGTGGCAGGTTGAGAACAGTTATAAAAACACTTTTTCCAATTTGGCCATAAACAGCAGTTTTGACCTTTAATGACATTGGAAAGTCAGTACCACCTAGTGTTCACCCTAGACTCAAATCACTCTTATAGCTTAATTTTCATAGTCATTTGAGTGGTTACAGGGCTCACAAAGATTTGCTGGCATTAGAGTAACAAATAACCACCTTTATATTCAATACCTAATCTCATAAATATATTTTTCTAGAGAGACAAGGAACAGAAATTACAGTGGATGTAATACAGGCATACCTCAAAAGTATTGCAAGTTCAGCTAAGATCATAAAAAAAGTGAATATTCTGATAAAATTGATCATATAAACTTTTGGATTTTCCTGTGCAGATAAAGTTATGAATACACTATACCTTGGGTCTCAAACACACAGTCTGTAGGCAAACAATTTTATGACCAATATTTTATTCAAATTTTAATAAATTTGTCCTTTTGTACTCAGTGGAAACATACAATTAATCTTAAAAGTCAGCAGGATCTGTCATAGTTCACCAGTGACAGAAAGAAAACTTGACCTCTGCCACACATTCTTCAATAGCTGATGAGAGAGTACAAATGTACTTTGTGACAATATCCATGCTTCTTTTTAAGAACTAATTTTAACAACCCATATTAGGGAAAGCTGAAATAAAAAGGGGGAGTGGAATGGATTTATAATTTTCAGTAATGACACTTTATTCTAGAATGCTGTAGCCTAAATTAAGGTATGGAAGAAAATTCCCTGAACATTATTAATATTATTTAAAGAAAAAAAAAAAATGGTTGAAATAAGGATATTCCAAGTGCCCCCTCCACGTCCCCAAAATAGAACTGTCCCAGACTGTCTATTTGAAACTCAAATTCACATCTTTAAAATGATACTGTCATTATCTGACTTCTCATCTATCCTTAAAGAATGCAGCCCAAATTTATAGCGATAACCTGAGATTGAAAACTTCATGTACCATGTTCTCTCAGGACCTAGGTGATCTGGCTCTCCACAATTTCCTGTCCTTTGTAGTTCTTAATAAATTTTCTTTTCATTATTTTTCCTAAACACTGTTCCGCCATCCCTTTACTCAAGCTTAGTAAGTGTTATGTGCCGTTTTCCTCTGTGCTGCAACCTGTCTTGTGAGTATCACATCTTCCAAGCCCTCCTTCCTCATTATCTGCCTCATAAATATTAAGTATAAACTTCCATTTTGTCATCATTTTTTCTAAAACTTTGTCATTGTGTTCACGTGCAGTCCATGGTATTCTTAGCATCCTTCTGTAAAAGCACATTTTTGTTGCTTCACATCTCTTCCTCATCTTTGAGGTGATTGGCCAGTATTCACTGCCATATAGAAAGATGTCTATAACAGTTTAGTACTGTTTTCTGTTTCTAACACAATTTTTCTGTATTTAAGAAATAGAAAACCTGCTTTTGGAATCCATCTTTGGCTTTCCTAATGCATCTTTGAATTTCAGTATCGCACTGTCCATCTTCTGTTAGAAGACTTCCTAGATATCTTAATTTTTTGTGCTTGGTCGATTTTGGTATCACCAATTTGTAATTTGCATTTTGGGATCATCCTTTTGTTAACAACTATGCATTCTTTCTTCTTAGAGGTGCTGTTCACTCCTTTTTTCTTGCCTATCTTCATTACCTTTTGTGGTAAACTAAGTTAAAAACAAAAAATTAAAATCTACTTTATTTTCTGAATTTGCTGTAGATGAGTTGAATTATTAAAGACCATTGAAAAAAAAAAAAAAAAAAAAAAAAAAAATGAATATCCTCCTTAAAATGGTAACCTTAATATGACAACAAATAACCTTTCCTCAAAGACAGAAATATAAATTTTTCTTTTTTTCCTCTAAAAATGTAGAGAAATTCTAGAAATTGTTGATTTTATCTTGTGTATTTTGTCAAAATATAATTTTTACATATCAATTTCGTCTGCATCAGAAGTTATATTCAATTTATTTTTTCAGGGAAGAAAACATTCTAGAGACAATTTTTGTAGTGCATGCTCATAGTTCTGAAAAGTTCTTTTTTCAATGTAAAATTTGTCTTGTTTAAAATAATATGGTGTTTGCATTTTTTTATGGGTTAAAGTGTTTTCTGTCCTTGACAAAGGACTAGAGCCAATTTTGAATACTTTATCTAGGTTACATTCTTTCAAAAGATAATATGAAAAAGTCTGCTGTCTGTTTAACTAACATCTGGAATTATGTATAACATTGATATTTTGAACCTTAAATAGAGACTTTTTAGCTATTTCCTTTTTTTATGCATCCCATGTTTACCCAATGCCAAAATTACAATTTTTTTTTCTTAGTTTTTGACATACTGTACTAACTTGATTTGTACACAAGTATGAATCATCAACTTGGAACAACACTTGTGCTCTCAACTTGCACAATTATATACAGGGTTATTGAAAAGTAAATCCCTATTTTAAAACAATTATAAATTATTTATTTATTGTAATTTTTATCTTAGATTTTCTTTTTCTTGTATTTGATCTTTAATATATAAAAATTTAATCTGTTTGTATTTGTCTTTTCAGATTGATTATTTTGTTTGAAATTTGGAAACCCCACAAACATAGCTGGATGTCTTACTCTGTAGGAGCATGCCAGCTAGCATGAAGTTTAGAAATCCATTGTTTGGGTGCAAAGGCATTAAAAGTCTATCAGAGAATTACATGCTCAAGTTGATGTAAAGACAACTAAGAATAGTCATACAAGACTCATGGCTACAAGGTCTGTAACTGATACTTAAACAAGCAGTCATTCCTTCAAGTTCAGATACCAGAAAACAGTGAAGCAGTTCAGAAAATGTTTACTTGTAGCCCAAGAAAGTCAATTTGACAAGCAGCAAGAGAAAATGGGCTCTACATTCACACAAGACGAACCGTGAAGATGTTTAAATGAAGTACTTGGAAGTTGCACTACTGCTAATCACTCTTCGCTGTGGGTCTGTGAACCGTCACAACTGCTACTATAGAATAGGCAAAGATCCTCTCTCTGAGAAAAAAAATGCAGAATCAGCTCAAAGTAATGGCATGGTATGGGATGACAGGATTGTCAGTCCATTCATTCTTTGTGATACCATGAATGCCAAACGATACCTTACCATGCTGCAAGATGAAATCTAGCCATTTATCAGTGCTTGGGAGAATGTTGAAGATTTGATTTTAATGTAAGATGGCACCCCTGTAACTTTTGCTATGGTCGTTTGTGAATGGCTGAATGCCTAATTAACTGGGAGATGGGTGGGTTGCTGTGGTTCATAAAGTGATCAGCCAGGAGTCCTGACTTAACACCAGGTAACTTTTCTTTGAGGTTGGTTAAAGGATCATGTCTACTATGGGTCATTCTATGTCAATTCACCAGTGCCTTACACACACTGACACTGAATTACTAGTAAGTTATCACAAATATTCCCCTTGTTAAATTGTTGTCCATTGGGAGAACTATTGATTCAGTATTATCAATATATCCTTCTATGGTGCCATCAAGAAATTTTTCAAGCTGCCCTGATGATTTAGGACAATTTTGGCATCTATGAATCATACACTCTCTGCTACTGGTATTATAAACAGTATATTTCAATAGATCTTGATATGATGCATTCAGTGGTTTCAGTAATAATTACATGTTCTTGTGGATAGTGCATACACATGCAACACGTGTACCTGCACTACCAGCAAGGACATACCATTTTGGCCTTAGACAACAAAATTTAAAAAACCTGAAGGATATTGTTGGGTTTTGTTCTTTAAATGCTCTGAAGAGCTCATTTAAAGGATGAGTCTCTTCTGCTGATGAAAATTACATTTAACACTGACGTAGTCTTTTCTGCCTGGCATCAGTTGAGTATATTGATCATTATGGTAAAATGCTTTCACTAGCTGTGCAATATCAGCAGGCAAAGACTTGCCCCTTTTTGATTCTAGCACAGCTAAAAAAAAACTCCTTCCAAACAAAATTTGTGCGCCTTGTGTACAATGTGTTCTGAAACACTAAACACATCCATGACTTTTTTGTGTGACCAGTCGGTAAAGGCAAGTGTCAAGATCTGTATTTTTATTTTAGTTAATTCCGTCATCTTCACTTGTTCTACAAGAAACTATCATTTTATCAAAGCAATTAGCTTTATCTAAAATCTCATTTTTTAACTTCAAAGCCTCATCATTCAATAGCTCAGAGTTAACATTTAATGACCTGCCTATTTTGGTTTTTATACATTGCAGAAGAACTTTTTCTTACATAAACAAGTTTTTTCAGAGTAATGAAGTTTTTAGTAGAAAAATCCCAAAAGTAGAGAAACATTAGTTGATATTTCTCTTCTGTTTCTGCAGAAGTACTTGTATCAGATACATGTCTTAGTTCTTCATCAGAAAGCAGTTTGCAGATTCGTATTTGACATTTAGGGCAGAGTTTCTTGCCTGAGATTAGTACCAACTTAGCCTTTGTCTTGTCTGCCATCTCCAAAGAAATTGGTTTCAAACCATTCATAGTTAGTCAACAAAGTCTGCTTGTGATGGTAACAGTATTTTATCCTCATCAGGTCCTGTTCTATAGGCAATAAACTTTATATCCATTGCATCCAACTGATCAAATGATATCAACCATGAAATGTTTCAATTGTTAGCTCAATACAAATAGAACAATTCATCTTTAACTGAAAAAAGAACCTAATGTACTTCAATTATACTGTGTGAGCTAGTAAAAAATCAAAGTAGTGAGGAAAATGCTTATCCTTTCTCCTTGGATATTAGATGATAAGAGATTAATGTTTCAGGGCCAGACAGACTGGTGCCAGTCCTGGTCATTGGAGAGTCATTCAAAGTTCCCAGTTTGACCTGATTTCATCTTTATCATATTTATGGCCTGGGTACCACAGATCTTATCCCTACCAAGATAGTGGTCAAAAAGAATTAAGGGACTAGAGATAAAAATGGAAAACAGTAATGAAAGCATTTTTTTTTCAACTTCATAAATGTTTAGTTGCCACAAATATTCTATGCCCTGCTGATTACCCTGCTAGAGGACATGTGTAAACAATTTTTAGTCTATATACACACAACAAAATTTAGTGCACAGTGTAGTTTAGAATGTTTTAAAACTTTGTATATTCATTTTTATTATCACTTTCTTCTGAATGAAACAAATCAAACGTTTTTGTTTTATGAAAATAATTTATCAAAATAAAAATTTCAAAAGCACAAACAAAAAACAAATTTCTTTCAATTTTCATGTCATCTACAAATATTCTATGCACTGTTGATTATCTTGCATGAAGCAATGTTTTCCACTTGTTAAAGACAATCTATCCATACAAAAAGTAAAATCTGCAAAATATATTTAATTTTGAATTAATAAAAAGATGTTAATGTTTAATTTAAGAAGTCACTGAGCACAATATCAACATTTGAGAGGTCATGGAGCATTAGGATGATTGTCTTTAATTATAATTAGGTACCCAAAAAAAGAGCATAGTATGAAGAAAAAAGGCATCAAACTAAATAAAAACAATTTTATCAGCAAAATGTTCATGTTATTATGAAGAGGATAGATCAAAGTATTTTTTAATTATTTTTGAAAATTTTAATTTTTTTCTAACATGTTCAAAATTTCAAGACATTCATAATTGACTGAAATCAATTTTGAAATTATTTTTAGAAAATCTAGGTAAAAACATTTTTTTCTTTTATATATATATATATATATATATATATATATATATATATGCTACTTTAATTAATTTCCAGAAATGTCTAGAAATTCGCGATTGTTTCCCCATAAACCTATCCTAATAATAATAATTAAATTCTGGAGTCATTGGAAGTGCTAATCAATGGTCTTTTTTCTTCTAAATTAGCCCATTTTAAGAAAATCTGCTTCAAATTGCAAGAACAAAAATGTAATAAAACTATGCCATTTTTTATTTAAATTTTAATTGGTTTTATAAACAACAGATATTAAGGATATCATAGTCTGAATAGAAAACCTTTTTTTTAATGAATAATCAATTTTTACAAGAATTGTTTTCATTTTTATTATTTTTTTATGTATTGGCTGCTCTGTTACCTGGGTATACCAAATCTATTATTTAAATTTTACCCCTGTTCACCCCCTCTTTTTAAATTTTGAGATTTCCATCATTTTTACCCCTTCTTGTTAGCCTTTAGTAGTCATAATACATACTGAAAGTATACAATTCCTACCTTCTCATCCTCCAATGATAACATTGCTGGTATGTAATTTTTAAAATTTTTTCTTCAAGCAATGGTCTCTCTTTATTGTATTATTTTAAAAAAATTTTTTTTTTAATCATATCACCCCGAGCAAGGCGGTAACGCCACTGATGTGCATGGGGCTACGTAAGAGTGAAAAGATTGGAAAAAAAGAAAGCCGGAAACCACATCCTGAACAGGGAACAAGGGATGAGCCTCTACACCTGTACAATAGACGTGGGTGGAGTGTGAACCGGGCGATAGTTTAGTCTATCTACTCCAATTGAGAAAAAAAAAAAAAAAAAAAAAATGAAAAAGAAAAAAAGAAAAGTGAAAAGATTAGAAAAGAGAAAGCCGGAAACCACATCCTGAACAGGGAACAAGGGATGAGCCTCTACACCTGTACATTTGAGCATTTAAATTAACCGAGTTTTATACATTTACTTTCTTATATTTCTCCATGTAGAACCCTTTCCATAATGTGTTGACTTTACACTGTTCTCATACTGTGATGTTCTTCCTTTTTTGAGAAATTATTACCCCTGTACCCATCCAGACACAGTCTCACTTATATTTAGCTTTCGTCCTCTTTGTCATATTTCTTCTTTCCCTGTTTTTATCTTTGTATTCATTTCTTTTTCTAGTTTCCCTCCTTTTAATAAATCTACTGAAGAACGGCACTGTTTTCAGAGCTTTGATTGCTATAAAGTATTTATCTGATTATCTGAGAGACAAATGTGTATCAGGAGGCAGAACATTAGTATGGAACTTGTGTTCTGACAATTTTCATTTCAATTTAAGAATTTGTTTGTCTGTGATCATCAGGTGCCGTAACCAATTGTCAGTTTAAACAATTTGATACAAATATGCAAGTTTTGACAAACATTTTGTGTGTGGGCATTCTCAGCATTAACAATGATATTACTAGGTGTTTATACCTTCAAACTCAAAGAGTGATTGTAAAGCAATAAACTAATGTTGTTTGTGTTATATCTGTACCTACTGCATTATTGTTATTACAATTTGGTTTTTCAAGTAATTCACAGAAATTTGACAAGAAAGTCAAGATTCCAAAGAATTGCAGTTGTGCATTCCATCTTAGACAAAACTTATTCTGCAAATCATGCATGCTATAATTGTTAATAAATCTTTTTTCAGAGTTTTGAGTAATTGTGATATAACCAAAGCCATTTTGTAATTTAAACTTTTCCAGGAATACTAGTAAGAAATAGAATTCAATCACTGACAAAGTAATAATTTTTAATTTGTCCTTCAACTACATCTACACCACATTTTACAGAGCAACATAAGTTAAAGCTTACTTGAAATGCTGAGAGATTAAGATTGGTATTCTAATCAAGATATATTTTTAAAGTTTGAAATGCCACTAATGAAGGATATCTCTGGTTAGCTAGTTTATATATATATATATATATATATGTGGTTTGAGAGCCAATTTAAGAAGAACCATCCAGACACATTTAAGATCTTCAAGACAATGACTAAAACTATTCTATCAAAAGAGATTTTAACGATCCATATTTTGATAGCCATTCCTAGTGTTTTTGTTGGTTAGTAAACTGGTTCTTAGTGTAGTGGACATGTCCTATCTACCTGACAAAAGAGGCACAAAATTGACTGTACCATACATTATGTAAATTACCTAGCACCTTACAACTAATTAAATGCCAGTAGGTGGGCATGGAAAAATCTGCATGACTGAGGCACACACAAAAACAGGTAGATTTTGTCTTTGGTGATTATCTTGGCAGAATGAAGATCACTGTACAACCTAAGGAATATGTTACAGCAGACATATTGCTACAGTTGGCAAGCTTGAGAATGATTGCAGGCCATGAGTAGTGAACATTACCATAAAAGTTAACCAATTCAGTTCCATTTCACCTGTCAGAAATTGGTATGGCTCAGTTGCAAAAGGGTATCGAATCATGGGTACATTGGCTGAGCAATACTGTGATAGAGATTACAATGTCTGACAATATCAGGAATCAGGATAAACCATGACAAATTAGTTGAACACAAAGAAAGATTACTTTCTTTTAAATCCCCTCACTTAAAAAAGCAGAGTATGCAAAGATGGTTATTGTATATTCTAGTGTAATATAACAATCTGGCCCCACCCGAGGAAGGCTGATGCAAGCGAGGGTGTTTCCGGTCGTTGAAAGGAACGGATGTCGTTTGACCTTATTTCCGGCAGCAGCGGAAATAACTACAGAGGCAAACAGAACAGGTGTCTCTGAGAATTACGTGGGCGAGGCAAAACCGGAAGAAAAAGTCCCGGTTCTGGAAGATTATAAAAAGACCTTGGCACACGGATTCGCCAGTAGAGGAGCAACAGAGATCGGCCGGTGAAGAGAGAGACACAACAGATAAGACTACACTCCCGTCAACCCATTAGAAGCGCGCTCTCTCAATTCTCTGTTCCCTATACTACACGGTTCATCGTCATTAATAAAAATATAACTTTATATTTTTATATATATGCGTGTTTGTTGTTTGTCGATATATAACACTAGAATATCTTCTGCGAGAAAAAAAATTTTCATCAGAGGTATTCAAAAAGGTTAAGGCAATTATCAACTTGGGGTTTCAAAGGAATCCTTTTTTAGAGAGATCAGTTACCAAGTTTCAGAATTTCCTTTTCTATCTAGAAAAAAATTAGAAAGATTAGGGTTTCAGTTACAGCTGTGATATTTCAATCTGTTGCTCCTATCTGCAAGATGATCCAAACCAAAGACTCGTCAAAATAATCTACATTTACACATTCTAGATTGGAAACAGGATACCAAGAAAACCTTTCCAGACTAAAAAAAAAAAAAAAAAAAAAAAAAAAGTAACTGAAGGTGGCTGAAAACTCCAAAATAAATGCCATCATTTGGAAAGCTCTTAGATTTTAATTGGCCTCTGATACCCAATCAAGTAGTAGTGAGGACAGAGATATCCAAGATAATCAAATCCATATTGTCACAAATTAATAGTCTGCTCTATATAGTAAGATAATAGTGTCCAAATTGAAAAACCCCAATAAAAATGGTGATATGGAAAGCCCCCCCCCCGCCCCCAAACAAAGTGTTGTCAATTTACAAGAGTGCAGAAATTGGGGGAAAAAACCCTGGAAAACATTTCACTGCAAGATTGAAGACTATTTACCTTATATTCTATAAACAATTTTTAACTTTAGTTACCATGGCTAGGCACAACAATATAGTGCTACCATTGGACAGGAGTAAGATAATATATTCGTGCTTATTAGCTATTGCTTCAGTGATGGTGGACAATGAAAGAATTGTATGTAGGAAAATTCCTTTTCCTTCTGATCTGTTATTACTTTAAATATCAGTTTAAAGTGAAAATAAAAGGCAGAAGAAAAGTATTGTCTTCAATAAAAGCTTTTGTTTTTATAGGTAAAATAATTGTTATTGCTGAACTTGCTGAGAGAATAGTTATCAATATTTTTTTTAGTCCTTTTCAAACTATTATATTCTTTTTCATTCTACCTCAAAATTACTTGATTCCCAGTCAGCTTTGTTTGATCGTCAAAAAATTAAATGCAAGTCAATTGCTTTCTTTTGTCTTCTTAATTCCTGTTCTTTTATTGTTCTCTCTCCTTAACCTTTAACATTCTGGAGGCAATTTTGTATACAAAGCAAAAATTTTATCCTTTCACCTTAAGTAACACAGGTAAATTAATGATGGCAGTTTGAATCCTGCAGCTGTGTTGCCATATCCTGCTATGGCAACAGGAAATGGCCATGAATGAAATTAAGTAGAGAAATCTTGAATAACAATCATGTGGAAAGGAAAATAGTGAATAATGCAGTGTGTTAAATGTTAATAGTGTTTTTTTATCCAATAGTTCTTAAAAATTGTATTAGATTGAAAACATCTTTATTGATGTTGATTTAAATATAATATCACTTATCTGTTCGCTTGTGTTCGGGTTCCTCACATTAAACCTCGACCTTGTTACATCTATGCCTTAGTGGGGAAATGAGATAAATATCCATACACACAACTTATTAGATTATAGAAATCTAGGTGCCTCATGGTGTAATGGTTAATAAGCTGGTTTTGTTGATCATTAGTGATTTTATCACTTGGTGCTACTACATATTTGCAGCCTTATGCCAAAACTAAGTCAAATGCAATAAATAACCAGATGACAGCAACCTTCCAAAGAGTTCATGGAGGAATTAAAACTCTCATTTTATTTTTTTGTATACTTTTTTACAATCCCATGTCTATGGGTTAAATAGCAGAGTAGACATGGCTCTCTAGCCTGGGATAGCAGCTGGTCTAGAAAAGATATTTAAATTTACTCTGCTGAAATTAATTCATAGCTGGAGTAAATGTCATTATGGCAACTGAATAAAAGCAATCTGTTTCCACTCCAGTAATTATGGCAACTGTTAAAGAAAAGGAATCTGTGGAGAACCATGACCGTCTACGTACTGAAAGGATAATTAAAACCTGTTTCTTCTGACACTAGTGACTATAGGCATGGTTGGGGACATTTTTTTCCAGATCCATTACACCAGGCCATCGCCATCACAACTTCAGCATCATTGGGCAATGTTTTAGTTTTCATTGAGAAGCTGTAGAAATGTCATAGAGCTTTTATTCGTTGAGATGTGATAAAAAATTGTTTGACCGAGTTAGCGAATAAGTTAATTAATAATGATGTCTCCCCCCCGACAAAAATATTAGTAGTACTTTTTGTTTTTTATTCGTGCTGCAATATTTTCTTGTAATATTTTTGCAAATTAAAATTTTAACCTAAAGAAAAATATATCATTTGATGCTATGCATGAAGTGACAAGTCAGAGTAGCAAAGAAAGTTTTCATTAAAATTTTGAATCAAAACTTTGATAATAAAATCTAACAGAAATATTATTTTTTTAATAAATATCTTTTATAAACTTTAACAAAAGCCTGACTTTTTTTTTTATTTGCATAATTGTTTTACAAAAATGTGCTGAATTAGGATAGGAAAGAAAGAAAAAAAGTTGATTTTGTATAAAAAGAAAAACATCATTTCTTTCTTACCACATCTATCAACAAAAAATATCACCGAATAGTAGAATTTTTTTTAAGTTAATTGAAAAAAAAAAAAAAAAGCCGAATAAAACTATAAGATCGGTAAAAAAAAAAAATATACAGGATGACATTCAGATGAAAACTTCATGAAATAGTTGCCAAAATAAAAATTATTTTATGCACGTTAAAGAATGCGTCACTATCTAAAAACTGTGCTTTTAATAGAAGATTAATTTGCTAATTTTTAAAAAATTACTTCAAAAGGAACAAAAAGTGATTGCTTTCATATTTATTTATTTTTCTTTTCAATTGCTGCAGCCATAAAGGAGAAATTATCCTTTAGAAACTTTTAATAGTTTTTAATTGTGACCCATCATAAAAATGATTTGGTAAATACTGAATATCAATGATAACTAAAATTTTTGGTCATAAAAAATGTTAATATTTAAAAAGTTACCAATTAATTCATTCTCAATGTACTTTTTGTTGCTTTCTCTCTCCAAAATAAAAGTTAAAACAGTGCGTGTCAATGAATAAAAGGGGGTAAGGCATGACTGACCAGCAGACCAAAGTAATTCTTTGGTAATATTAAAAAAAAAAAAATCCATTTACTTAAAATTATAACATATAACTAACATTAAACAAGTTATACTTACTGGATCTTCTCCATCCCAAACCTCGATTTGCAACGTATGAAAACATGAAGCCTGTTATCAAAAGAACACACCAATACAAATTTTACCGCCCGAAACACACGCGAAATGACGTCACGAATTAAATTAAATTGAATTAAAATATTCAATATTATATATATATTTAGTTATCATTTTAACTTTAAAGTAAAAATAAATTAAATTACATGTGTGAATATTTTTTTTTAACCAAATTAAAATTGTGTTTTTTCTCGTTGTATCGAGAGTTTGCTATCAGCCATTTTATCTCTAGAAGGTTCAGCAGTCGCTCCATGTGCTAAAGCTTGCAGAATTTTCATTCTCTAATTTTTTACTTAGTTTCCAAAATGCCAGAACCGGTTGCTTTGAAAAAAGGGAAAAAGTCTGAATATGAAGACAAAGATAAACCAACTCAAATCCGCTTTAGCAATATTACTGCATCAAAAGGTAAATTAATTTAAAATTTATTTCGTTTGTTCGTTCAATGAAAGAATTCGGCCATTTTTACTACAATTTTCACAACCGGCCGGTGCAGTAATTTCGTTTTATTTTCTTCTTTGATTATATAAGCTAAGCATTTACAATAAGACCATTAAATCTTATACATATCACATAAAACGTTAGACTACCTTTGCATCTATTTCAAAGTACTTGAATTGAATATTCAAATTTACTTAGTCATTCATCTTATGAAAAAAAAAAAACATTGTTTTAGACTTCTTTTTATAAACGGATTTAACTGAATTGATTTTTGCCATTTTTTTAAAAATGCCTTTGCTGATTTCATTGCGTAAATAATTTAATCTTTAATAATAAAGCAAACTTAAGTTTTTCATTTGCGCTGCTCATTCTGATTTTAGCCCCCGCCTCAAGTCTTGTTACCTTGTAAGTAAGCGAAAAAATTAAGTTAGATTCATTTTTTAAAAAACTATTTTAGCATTGATGAAAATATAAATTTAACATTAAAATAAATAGAATGAAAAAAGTGCTTTATCTAAAGAATTTTTTATATTAAAATTTCTGTTATTTAGATTTTTTATGTAGATAAAACTTAGAGAAAACTACAAGTTTGAAATGAAAAAATTATTTTTTTTATAATTCAGCTTCCTGAATGCATAATTCTTTTTATAATTTTCTGAAATAACCGAACTGCAATTACCAATCATGCAACAACTTCTTTAAAATAATAAATGTGACTGTTTAAGCAGCACACCAGAACATGTGAAAGGCTCTCAGATATATGGAAATGGGATGAGACTAAAAAAATTGTATGGGGGAGGGGTCAAAGAAAAGTTGTGCTTGGTGTAAATCTTAACACCTCTCAAACTAATGAAACCATCCTCCCTAAAGCATGATGGTGACAGGATCATATTGTATGGACATTTTATATATCAATAAAAACTTGAAACTGAGTGAGAGTGCAAGAACAGTTGATGCTGCCAAACATCTTAGTCTTAAGTGATTGAAATTTTGGTCATGGGTTTATCTCCCAGCAGGGCTGATTCTAAGCATATAGCTAAAGCAACTTTATTCAAGGAAAACATTGTGGAATGGCTCAGTTCAGAGCTTTTCCAAACTAGTATGGTAATACTTCAGTGTAATTAATTGGCTATTTTTTTGTTTTTCTTTCATTGAATTATATATTTGGTTTGACTAACAAAATTTGAATGTGTTGCCAATGCAAGATGTTTGAAAAGCTTAGCTTAGTCAAAATCCAGACCTCAATCCAGTTGTAGTATGATATAGATTGCTGTACACCAGTGGAATATCTTCAACTTACAGGAGCTAGAATGGTTTTACCTTGATCCTGATCATGATATCCCATGACTCATTAGTCATAGGGGTACTGCAGTAGAAGTAGTGTTTCTTTGGGCACAACAACCTGAGGAAGCTCAACCCTCACCAGGCTGGTTTGAATTCAGTTTTTTCTTCTCTTAGACTTGTTGCCACCCAAGTCTATAGAACCCAGTTCTTCTATTTACCTATAGTTTGGGCAATAGATCAGTTCATACCTTTCCCAAGGGTGTTAGCACATAAATGAATGTAATGAATCTGACAAGAATTTGAACTCTGCTCTCAGATTCCTCAATCCGAGCCGCTATCTATTGAGGAATTTGCCTTGAAGAATAGGCAAAAATATGTAAATCAAATAATAAAAATCTCCTATCAAAGAATCCATTTTACTTTCATGTTGTAAGGCAACAAAATAGGAAAATATGCTAGGTAAAAACTTGTCAGTATCCTGAATAATAATTCATGGCATAATACTTAATCTTAAAAACACAAGCTTAAAGATTCTTAAAAATCTTATCACAAATCTGATAATCATTTTAAGACACTGAAACTTTCATTCCATCAAAGTAAAAGCAACTAATTTTTTAGTTTTAGAAATGACATTAAAAATTATTAATAATCCAATTGTAGATTGGATTATCAGTTTTAGTGTTTGTTGATATCTAAAAAAAATAAATTGGAAACCTAAAATGCCAACTGTAAAATTCTGTTACTACCTTTAATTCATAAATGTGTTATATAAATAAATAAATCACTTGTGTGTAAATACCTTTAGATTAATAGATATGAATTCATATCTTCTCTCCATACCTGTTGGTTAAATAGTAAGATTTGTATCTGGAAAAAATAGTTATCTCAAAAATAAAAATTAATACAATGTTTTCTCAACAAAATTCTCATATTCAAAATATTTTAGTTTTAAAAATGCGCACAAGGTTGATAAACCATAAAAACAAATCAGTCAAGCATATCTGAATAAATGAGAAACATTCCCGTATCTATATCTGAAGCTATCTTGAAATTAAATTATTTTTAATCTCTCTCTTTTATCATATCTTTTTATCTTTATCATATTTTATTTTTAAGCCGTTGCTGATGCCATTCGAACAAGTTTGGGACCACGAGGCATGGATAAGATGGTAAATGTTGATTTTGTTTCTATATCTTCTATATAAATAAAACTGAAGGTGTGTATCCTCACTGATTTCTATTAACATATATTCCCAACTCTGCAACTTTTACATGAAGAATAACTCTTTCAAAAAAAAAAAAAAAAAATACAACAGTTACCACTCTCGTATTTAATATCTGCAGATCTGGGTTGTATAGACTTAAATAGATTTTTAGCTAATCATAGTTCAGCTGTTTAATGCAGTTAAGTGGAAGAACACAAGCCTGAAGTTTTAAAACATAAAATTTCTGCTGAGTATCCTGAATTTTTCTAGATTAAACTTTACTTTAAGCATAAAGTCTGAGAAGGTTTTGGCCAGAAAGAAATGATTATATTTGTCTGAAATGTTTAGAATGCATTTTAAGGTTTATTTAAACTTCTTCAGAACAAAAACAGAAGAGACTAGTGTTGATGGCTATAAATTATAAATGCAGGGTGTGTGTGTGTGTGTATATATATATATATATATATATATATATGTGTGTGTGTGTGAGACTTGGAGGAAATGTTCTAAGTAATTTCAATTAGTTGAATGTATTTGTATGCTCAGTTATTATAAATCACCTGAAGATACCAAAAGGTTGAAACCTAGATTGCGGAAATAACTCATTTCCAAATGAAAAATATTCAAAAGTTCTACAATGTAAGTGTATTGAACACTTTAATAAAACTGTGTATTGGTCTAATTTAATTATGGCCCAAAACTTGTGTGTGTTGTTATTACAATGTTTTATAAAAAATTATATTACTACATAAAAATTTTCATTTTTCAGAACAATATTGTTCTTCTTCAGATGATAAAAGCATGAACAGTGGGTTTTAATCATCTGTTCTCTCACTTCCTTTTTATATATGCTCTGTAAATAAATTTAATTACATTGAGCTCTCTGGCTGGATCAGTTTTAATATTTAATTTTTAATAATTAATAGGATTCATTTGGGATTTTCCTTCAAGCCACGTCTTTTAGGAGATATATAAAAGAAAATTTGTTAGTATGTGTGTGTATCCTCACTAATTTCTATAATTTCTATTAACATGGATTTGCACATTTTTTTTTTATCTGATTTGTTTTAAAACTTACACATCTCTTAAAAATTTATTCAAAAATTCATTCAGTTCACGCAGCCAACCCAGAAGCAAACTTCCAACATTTACTCAGCCCCATTTTATCTTACTGCATCAGCTGAAGTTGTACTTATCAGCACTAAGTTAAATTTACTCTACCCATTAAAGATATACAATCTATGATTTATTTAAAACATTCATTTTTAATTTAAAAACTACTAAATCTGTATTTTTAATACATTTACTCTAAGTGGAAAAAATAATAATAATAAATGTGATAATCAAATGGAATATTAAAATTTTGCTATACTAAAACTTGTTTTTATTTGCTCTTTACGTACATAGTATTTCTGCTTTTATTGCTACTATGATGTTCATGTTGGTTGAAATGGTAGCATAAATGCTATTTGGAGGACATGTTTTGAGCAATTTCAATTAGTTGAAATAAAATTGAATGTATTTGAATGCTCAATAAAAAAAACCCACAAAAAACTTAGTACTTTATATATGTATCAAACTTAAATTTAAATTATTTTCTTTTGCACTTTATTATAATTTGAACTGAAAATAATGACTACGTCAATAGTCTTTTATTTAATAAAATAAAAGACTATTGACATAGTCATTATTTTCCCCACCATCACCAAAAATAATTGGGTTGCATTGCTATGAATGTATTTTACTTCATTCAATAATAGTTAACTATTTTGGAAATTTCTTTTAGTGTCTTGAACGTTATTGCAGGAAAATATTGATAATTTCCTTATAATCAAATGCAGATTTGTCATACTCGTGTCATGAAAGAAGCCTGGAACTAGTCATATCTTGATTGTTTAGGATATTTTGAAGTATTAATCTTTGCTTTAGTTTTCATGTGATCTGTTCTAGTATAGATTTTGAAAATTTTTGTATACATCCTTTATTACTTTTAGAGACCTGTTAAATGTCAGTTTTAATGAATTGTTATCAGTGAACTGGACACTTTGTTTCACATAAATATATTGGTATCAAATTGACATTGTGACAAAATGGAAAACATTTTTTTACTTGTGTGATACATCTTCCATTGTGTCATGGTTCAAGTCACAAAGGTCTTAATGTTGTGTCACAATAACTTCAACTTGCCAAATCAAGGAGTAACATTGAACTGCACTGCTGAACTATTTGTATATCCTTACCTTACAGAAGTGGTCAGAAATGACATTGTATTATGAGCAGTGTTCAACTATTCATTATTACTCAATGGGTTATTGTCATACATAATGCATTAAATAATACTTTTATTCCCCTTCCATGTCTTGTTTCAAACAGTTTGTATCTGTTAAATGTGTTTAAAAAATTTTATGAAGAAATCTGTTTCTACTAATTGCTATTGGAATAGTGGTTAAATTTTCTTCAATAATATTCACATGGCTGATGATAATGATAATAATGAAGTATAAGCACAAAAAAAACCTTACAGTCTACACATTGATATAGACGCAGAAAATCAATCATTAATATGGCACTTAAAGATAGAAAATTCAGAAGATAGCCTGAGAATATTATAAACTTCCTATCTACTTTAACAGCAATTAAAGAAAAGAATACAACTCATCTTTATGTTCAAGAAATTCTAGAAACTTGTCATCAGTTAATGAAGCTCAAAGCAACAATATTGGCTTGGATTCCTAGTCCTATTAAGGGACATCCTGTAGTCGACACACTGGCAAAATAAAATAACAAAAATAAACAACATCGAACTCCCAAGTACAGATTAAAAAAACAATTACACAACACATCAAAAGAAAATGGCAAGCAATTTGGGACATGTTTCCAAACAATAAACTATATGAACATCAGCCGACAATGAGAAAGGAGAATATAGACATTGACAGACTATAGACAAGACATAGTGCTCAACAGAATAAGAATTGAACACATTCGCTATACCTTGGTTAGGATAGGTTGATTTTTCACTTTTTTTTTTTTTTAAGAAAATCAAAAATAATAATGTACTGCTGCAAAAATTTAGATCTGACACTTCAACGGTTTCTTGAGCGTTTGACATCAAAGATCATAAATAAAAATGCACTGAAAAATCCTTGATTTTGCAAGATTTGGCCTTAATATTGTTGAGAGAACCAAAAACTTTAAGTATTTAAATCAGGGAATGTTATTTTATCAAAATAAAATAACATGAAGAAATTATAACGAAAGTTCAAATTGAAAATCTGCCTCCCCCCTTTCAGTGACGACTTTGAAAATGCTGTATTTAGTAGTAAAAGTTGAATACATTGAAAAATTGATGTTTTTATATTATGAATGAAAATACCACAAACAAATAGTATTTTAATAGGGCTTAATATATCGATTCAAATAGCTCCATATAAGAGCCCTTAGATGAATATGATGGTCTCAATTTTCAACACAAAACTTTTGCTGTAATATGCTGGTGCTTTGCCTCAAAGCCATACACAGATTGGGAAATTTTGTTGTTAATTTGACTGCCTGTTCAATTTGATCTGGCAAGTCAAGCTTCGTACCCTTTAACAATGATTCCCGAAGTTCATTTTCCGAAAAATTTTCTGTAAGTGGTGGTTCACAAACTCCACTTAATAAAAGCTCTATTAAATGTGTCCAGTGCATGGCTTTAAAATTGATTTTTAAGATTCTTTTCAATCTTTTCTTGGCTGCGCCCCCCCCCCTCTTGAAAGAACATAAACATTGAGTTATTTAAAAAAAAAAATGCACTCTGCACTGCTTTAATATTTATGGTAAAATTAGATAACATCTTTAAAATGATTCTATAAATCAGCATAACTAATTTAGTCAGTTTTATATTAATAAATATTTACTTACCTTATGACCAAAATTCTTTTTATAGCTTCTTCCCTAACTTCCAGTTCATCAGATTTGACCATTGAATAAAAGACATTTTCAGGCAGTAAGGCAAAAGCATTGTACTGTATATTTTTCAAAGTGATCTGTTGGATTTCATATGGTTGCTTCCTAATTCTTTGGATCATATTGAAAATATACATTTTCTGGTTGAGTAACTTTCTTTTAATTTCGAACCAGCAAATGGCATAAACATTCACAATAAAATTTATTAAACTGTGTAGTTTGGTTGAAAGATTGTGTGGGTATGCTCCACGAGTCTATAAACACATCAGCTAAAGTTAACCACCTTGCCTGGTTTAATGGCTTTGTGGTGCCATCTACATGTTTAAAAAAAGTACTAAACAGAAGTTAATTTTGGTGCAAGAAGCAACCAAGAGTATGAAGATTTCTTTTAAGTTTTCTTTCTAGCAGTGCAACAAGTCCACCTTCACAGCCTGTATTGGCGTTAGTGTTGTCAACAAAGATAGCCTTGATAGTGCTCACACTGTTGAATTAAGTCAAAACATCAGCCACTTGTTCAGCAAGAATAGTACCAGTTGCACCAATATTAGGAAGAACCCTGTGTTAGATATTCACTTTCATATGGCATCTCCTTTGTGACAGTCAAGTGGCGTTCTGGTCCCTTGGTTTTTTTCAGAGTTTTCTCTCCATTTTCCTCCACTATTTCCTTTTACAATAGTGTGTCTTTGTCAGTTTTCCCATCAACTCCTACACAAAGAGGATTTTCTACCTTTTCATCATGTCTTTAATGGGCATTTGTCTTCACTTTAGCCTAGGTACCTCCACAATATCGATGAAAAAACAGCATAGTAGGAAGGGAAAAGGTCCCAAACTAAATAAAAACAAAGTTCTATCGGCAAAAAGTTTATATTACCATTAAGAGGATAGAACAAAGCATTTTTTAAATTCTTTCTAACACATTCGAAATTGTTGTAGAAAGTATTTTTTCTTACATCAGTGCGATATAAGTGTGGTTCAAACTTCACAGCCACTTAAAATGTTTTGAAACATTCCTGAAAAAAAAAATCCAGTCACAGCATTAAATAACCCACAGGGTTGATGTTCTGGTAAAACAAATAAACAATCAATCTTCAATTATATAAATGAATCAGTTAAATAAAAATCACCAGTTTTCTGATCAATACAAGACCAGATATTTTTGCTGCAATTTTATTACCTGATGGAAACGAGTAATCACTTTCTCCCAGCTTTAAAATATTCATTTTCATTATACTTTGCCATTGAGAAAATCATGCTTTGGGTGGGTGGCACTGAAAATTCTTAGCCTGGCAAAAAATACCCTCCTAAGACCAGTTCTGATGTTTGATATAGATATTAGGAAGATAGTTGTTGTAGAAAACTTTTCAAAACTTCTTGTTTGTTTTTCTTTTTGCTTTTGTGTGTGTATGTGTGTGTCTTCTTTCCCTAAAATTTCTGACTTGATTTTTAGATCCAAGCTGGAAATGGAGATGTGACCATTACTAATGATGGTGCTACCATTCTGAAGCAGATGCAAGTTCTTCATCCAGCTGCAAAAATGGTAATGTGTGTGTAGTTAAGTTTTCTGGAGATGTCATCTGTTTTATGTATTAGTAACATTTCTATTGCTTGCAATGAAATTTTATTAAACAATTTTTCAAATTAACAAATTTGCACTATATTCTATCTGTAAACAATACATTATCATAATAGAAGGAAAATTAATTCTTTTATTTCAATACATTTTTATAATTTTATTCTGCAGCTTGTGGAGCTCTCTAAAGCTCAAGATGTTGAAGCTGGTGATGGAACTACATCTGTTGTTGTTCTTGCTGGAAGCTTGTTGGATGCAACTGCTGCTCTCCTTAAAAAGGGTACTTTTTTTCTTTTCTTTTTTTAACATTGTCCATGCAAATGATAAAAATGAATCTATTTTTTGATGCTTGTTTTTTTTTTTTCTGTTTTAAATATAGCTACGATTTCCTTTTCTCTCTCCCTCTTCAAAATACTCTCAAGATTCTCTTAGCTCTTTTTTTTTTTTTTTTTTTTTTTTTTTTTTTTTTTTTTTTTTTTTTTTTCATAATGCTTTCATTACATGACTTAGTTGTGTTAATGAATCTGGTAGTTTGAATAATGGAATTAATGATTTTTTTTTTTCTTTTAGAATTCTTTCACTGTTTTCACCTTTTACCAATAAAATTCCCCTTAATCTAATTGTCATAGAGCATCAACTTTAATGTTAATAATTTGTATAAATTTGATGTATCCAATATTGAATAATTGATACTATTTATTAATAATTTACCAAGTTTTTATTATACTCCTGGTTAGGCACCCTGTTAACTTAAGAGCAAGACGATTGTTTCAAATCTAACTTACTTGTCCGTTTAAGATATTACATTTATTAGAAAATCTATTTGGTTTTAAATATCAGTCGGTCAGTTAAATGCCATACGTGATACACACTTGGGCGATCATGTCTCGAAAGAGACATGACTGACTGGGCATTACATGCATGCATACATGCAAGCAAGCAGCGACACTGTAATAGGCAGATAACCAGCTCTTCTTTCATAAGATTAATAATAATTTAATAATTAATAATAGATAATAAATTATAAAATTGATGTAATGCTTGGGTTTGGTTCTTATTTCTTTTTTAGTTTTGTATGGCTTTTCTATTATAATATTTGTAATTTTTCTCAAGTTCTTTTCAATGAAATTCTAGAATGAGTCAAGAAATTATTTACACAAGCTCTTCATTTAAATTAGAATGAGCTGTACTTTCCCTTATACAACTTTTTAGGGAAGATTTGGAAATTTTAATATTTTGAAGAAAAATTTTAAATTAAAACTGGCTGTATTTCTTTTCTGTAATTTATCTTTTCTTTTAATTTCTTTTTTTGTTCCCAAGGTATTCATCCATCACAGATATCAGACTGTTTCCAAAAAGCAGCTACCATGTGTATGGATATTCTTGAAGACATTTCCTCTCCTGTGGAGTTGACAGATAGAGAATCTCTACTGAAAAGTGCTTCTACAGCTTTAAATTCTAAAGTACATATACTTGTCTATTTAATTTTGTCAATTCAAGATTTTAAATCATGTCTTGAAATCTAAACCATTTTAAATGCTATTACTTTTTCATTAAGCTTCTGTAATGGCTAACTTATTTCTTTTTTTTTTCTTACCTCATTAGGTAGTATCACAGTATTCCAACATTCTTGCTCCCATTGCTGTTGATGCTGTCATGAAGGTGATTGACCCTGCCACAGCACACAATGTAGATCTTAATGACATTAAAATTGTTAAAAAATTAGGGTAAGCCTAATTTTTCTTGGTATTTTAATATTTTATAAATTCATTTCTACAAATTACAATTTTTGCTTAGTTCAAAATAATCTTTGTGTTGAGTGCATTTCAACAAGGTATTCACTCATTGTATTGCTTTGTCCAGATCAAAAAGTTTTTGTTTGTTTTTTTTCTTCTTCATTGCTTATAGCATTTTGGCTTCTATACACTCAGTCCTTACTCCAATGTTTTATTGTATTATTTGGGGTACAGCCAGAAGATATGAGCTCAGTCAGGCAATCTTGTCATCAGCACACCACTGCTACATACCCTTACAATCATAATAGGTTATTAGATTTATGTGATGTTTTAGGTATGTGTGTTACTTCCCAATCATGTCACATCAAGTTTTATTATTTCGAAGTTTCACCACAGATTACAGTAGGTGAAAGGGGAAATAATCTCTCTCTCTCATATCCATGGAGAAACTCATATCTCAGAAATGGTTGATCATGTGTGGATAGAAAAGAAAACACACTAGAGAATAAAATGGTTGAAAAAAAAATCGGAATATGTAATATGCTCAAATCAGTTCTATGACGGTTGTGCCCCCACCAAAGACACACGACTGAGTACCTCAGATCTTTTTTAAGTTTTAAAGGCAATTACCATAAATTGTGAAAAAAAACATAGCTATCACAAATTTGAAAAAAAAATTGTTATAAAAGCAATGACATATTAACAGTTTTTTAATTTCCTAAATTAAAAATTGTTTCACAAATTTATGAATTTTGTGAGTTATCCCTTTCAAGAAATTTATCTTGTTTCAGGAATATACTTATATAATGTTACCATAATTCTTTTATTTGCAGTTTTTTTTTTTTTTTTTTTTTTTTTTTTTTTTTTGCAAAAATATAATTTTTCTTTGAAAATTCAATGTTTCAATTAATTCCCAGATAGAGGGGGTGTTGACAAGATAAAGAATATTGCAAAGCATTGTGCAATCCCTCTAAACTATTATTAGATTTAGGCAACTGATTTCTAAGTCTCTCAAATATTCCATGACTTGAAAGAAAAAATTGGTTCCATCCCTATTCCTCGTCATTCTCTTGCTTGGCCAATGTATGTGTAGGTCATCTCAAAATGTGCAATAAATTCTGGCAGTAAATCCATACCATCAGACAAGTCAGTAAACCTTCAACATCACTTAAAGCAAGAAATGACAATCCAGAAAACATCTAATTTTTAGATTAAATACTTCATCTTCCTATACACTTGTCTTAATTCTATGTCACAGATTTTCTTAAAAATAGACTTAGACAAATGAAGAAAAAAAACATGTACTACTGATGCTTCTAGAAACTTTTCAATAAGACCTTTCTGAGCTCCTTATGTCAAAGATTTTGAGTTGCAACAAATATGTAAATAACATGTTTCCTTTGTTTGTTTTGTTTTCTTGAAGAGCAAAAACTCTAGGAATATTAAATTTACCTTCTTGCACATAGACTGACATTAAAGGTACCATCTGCTGCCCAGTTAAGAGAATTTACCAAATCTCCTAAGCCATCCTCTGTCGCAAATATTAGTATTCCGTTTTTGTCATCAGTGCCAAAATCAAACATAGGGAGCTTCTCCCCAGTGATAAGAAAATCAAAATTATTTCTTTGTTGTGAAATTGGTGATGCATTATGTTTTTTGTCTCCCTTGACATACATTTCTTATTAATGGTAAAGATGACATATGAATAAATGAAAACTCGTCTTCATTAGCGATCATTGCTCTAAGACTTCTTGCTGGTTCATATACTGAAACTGAAGTAGTTTTCATCTGGAACATAGTTTCTTGTGCTCTGACTTTGGCAGCTGAGGATCCATGATTATGCTCCTTTTATAACGTCATGTCTGAGTCATTCATTATAAGAATTCTTGCCTTGCAAGATCAATTACACATTGCCAGTATTTTTTTATTTTTTTTTTCTTATGATTGGTAACTAATTTTCATCAACAAATATTTTTCCATTGGTGTTTGATTTTTGTAACTTAGACATCGGTTCTAAATATAAATTACAAAATCCAGAATCTAATAGATGTTTCTGGTACTCGCTGCTACTAAAGTGAACTTAAACTTCAAAAAAGTACTAGAGGTATGCAACTGTCTGTCTCCTGCTCATATACTGCACTGATCAGGATGTAAACAATAGTTTAATGTTACAAAATGTGCAGGTGCAGATATTAAGGTTTTGGAATCCAAGAGGTAACTTTTAAAATAAAGTCACTTGAAGACTTCTCAAACATACAGAGGTCAAAACAATAACAAAAAGTAACATGACAAATTAATTAGTCAGAACAAAGCAATATACATAATTTCCCACAAATGACTTATTCCCTCTTGATAAATTGTTTTTTTTTTCTCTTGTGCATGCGTTGAAAAAGTTATAATAGTAAGAAATAATAGGTAAATCTCTCAGGTATTTTAGGCATAAGAGCTTCTAAAGTGCCTATTATTTGTTAGTTTTACCTCTAAGATATTTAAACATTTTTATAATATTTACTTAAAGTATGAAATAAACCAATTTCAGATTTATATTCCAAATCTTTCTTAGCAAGATTTGAATATTACTTCCTTAAAATAATGTATTTTCTCATCAACTTTTCTGTTCTAGTGGTACTGTGGATGACACTGAATTAATTGATGGTCTTGTGTTCACCCAGAAAACTGCTGGCTATGGTGGTCCTTCCCGTGTAGAGAAAGCTAAAATTGGTCTTATCCAGTTTTGTATTTCTCCTCCTAAAACTAATGTAAGTAACTGAAATTTTATTTTATATTTTAGCTTAATGATTAATTTTATCAGTGTGTTTTTTTTTTTGTTTTTGTTAACTTATTAAATTGTGAGACTATTTTGTGTTTACTTTAATTTTTTGTTTCAAACAATATTTTGAAAATATTACCTTTTAAAAATGGTTTTTCTTTTCTCTAGATGGATAATCAAGTTATAGTATCTGACTATACTCAAATGGATCGTGTTCTTAAAGAAGAAAGACAGTACATTCTTAATATTGTAAAGCAAGTAAAAAAAGCAGGATGCAATGTGTTGCTTATACAGAAATCTATCTTAAGGTAAATATTTTCATTTTGTTTACTTGTTAGTGGACCAAATTATCTATGAAATAATTCACACCAGAAAGATCTGCTTCTGCTAAAAAAGATAGAGACCTTGTTACTTAAGAATTGGCAGAATGTAGTTCAGAAAAGGACTTTATATAGCTGACTTTAAACAAGGATTTCATTTTATGGTTAAAAAAAATTCTTTTAAGTTTTAAGTCTTTTCTGTTTTATCCATTAGTTTCTTTTAAGCTTTTCTGATTTTATAAAAAAGTGATATATGATAACTGATGTTTGTCTTGGCTTCCTGACAATTTTTATTTTAATAAAAAGCAGATGTGAATTAGTCATAAGAAAACAAATGTTGCTTAAAATGTGGAGCCGGACTTATACAATGAAATGATTGGAGTCTGAAAAAGTTACCATATTTGCATTTAAATTCTCATTTTGATTGCTTATTTCTTTACTCTTTTTCAGAGATGCTGTCAGTGATCTTGCTCTTCATTTCCTTGCTAAAATGAAAATAATGGTCATCAAGGATATTGAAAGGGAAGATATAGAATTTATCTGCAGGGTACAGTTCTTTCTCTCCTTACTTTTCTTGCACTGTAAAATGCTTTCCATGATTGCCTTTCTTAATAGACAAAGATTTCAAATAAGAAATGTTAGGTAAAGTTAATGCCTCATTTTATAATCTGTTTTGTGTCAAATTCTTTTTGGCAAAAAATAACTTCAAAATTCAAATGATGTGAATAGAAGTGCTGTGTGTGTGCGTGTGGATTTGATTTCTCAATAACTTTTGTATATCAAAGTTCAGTGCTAGTTATAAACCTAATTTTATATCTCTATAGAATGATGAATTTTGATCTAAAATGTTATGAAGTATTACTGCAAATATGACTTTCAATAATTAATATGGCTTCAACTTATAACCAGTTCTTATTACTGGCTAAATGTCTCTAGATGAAAACAGTTGCAAAGTTATGTTTTTTAATGATTTGTTATTATAAACTCAAAATTTATTACTCTGGTTAATTATGTAATTTGTTTTATTTTTTTCCTGTTTTGTTTGCATTCATCAATAATAAGCACTTTAATAATTTGCAAGTGGGACCACATTCTTTGCTCTATTCGCCTAACATTGTAAATTTGCTCGTTCAGAAAGGTCTTTACATATCTGCTTTCTTTTTATATTGCTTACTAGAAAAAATAAATACTATTGTCTTGTTTCTTAATTATAGAGTTTAGCTTGTCGCCCTATTGCTAGTTTGGACCACTTTGTACCAGAGAGTC
The DNA here is from genome assembly GCA_037127315.1 of Ascarosepion bandense. Lineage (NCBI taxonomy): Eukaryota > Metazoa > Mollusca > Cephalopoda > Sepiida > Sepiidae > Ascarosepion > Ascarosepion bandense. The sequence goes on along the minus strand of JBBBDQ010000547.1, from coordinate 3,057,885 downwards.
TTGGGTCTGCTGAAATGGTTGAGGAGACAGATACTGGAGGTGGCAAAATTGTTAAGGTAAAAATTTTTTTTTTTTTTTCCTATCCAAATTCAATTAAACTATAACAAAAGTTGTTTATTTTGTATTTAGTTGGCTAATTTAATGATAACAATCACTTTTATTTAATTGAAAGAATTAGTGCTTTTTTAAAGTTCTTGATTAGACCAAGAACTTTGCAATGTGTTCTTGTACATGTAAAATGAAATTAGAGACATAAATTATATCTTCTGGAGGCTGATCCTTGATAGATCTAAATGCATTTATCAAAATCTATCAGTTAATACCTATGGCTCCATATCGTACACATTTATTTTATATGAATTTACTGCTGTACAGACACGATAGAGATAGCATTAAATTCACATACAATAAAACCAGGAGTGAACATGAACTTTTCAAATGGTGCTATCAAAGCATCTGATAAATTTCACTTCAATTTTACTTATCTTATGCAAACTGAAGATCTCATTCTATTTACTAGAAAGACAGCCAGTAGAATAAGAGTGAATATGTTAGAAAAACTACTTTGACAATTCAGTAAATATTTTCTTTTTCCTTCCTTTCCCAGATTACTGGCATTGCCAACCAAGGCAAAACCACAACTGTGTTGATCCGTGGTTCTAACAAATTGGTTTTGGAAGAAGCCGACCGATCTATTCATGATGCTCTTTGTGTTATCCGTTGCTTAGTCAAGAAGCGGTTATTATTTTGAATTTTATCTTTTTTTACTTAACTTTTATCCGCTTTTCAATGCAAACTTTGTGTTTGATTTTAACGCTATTTTATAAGAAGTCATAATACTTGTCAAAAATCATATGGAGTTTGGCTTTTTTTTTCTACTCTTTTAGATTTCTCAACAGAAACTTTTGTTTCTATGTACCCATTATTTATAAAGACTTACATTTAATGCCTTTCTATACCAAAAATTTTATTCATCACATAGAATGTGCTTTCATTGTTGCTACTTTTCAAAACTGTACCTAAGCAGAATTGTTTTCAATTGAATCTTCTCAGTTTTTGCTTTTCTTTTATTTATAAATTTTACATGTTTTGTCATTAAAATCCTTTAGCCCTGTACAAGTTTGATTCAACAGTTTCTTTTCTTATTATAGAGCGCTGATTGCTGGGGGAGGAGCCCCAGAGATTGACCTTGCCTTACGGCTGATGCAGATAGCCAGTTCCCTCACAGGGATGGAGCAGTACTGCTTCAGGTCCTTTGCAGAAGCCATGGAAGTCATTCCTTTTACTCTGGCCGAAAATGCTGGCCTTAACCCAGTCTCCACAGTTACAGAACTGAGGAATAGACATGCACAAGGGGAGAAAAATACTGGCATTAATGTTAGAAAGGTAACACACATTTTTATTAGTTGTGCAAATTAAAATTATATTTTGCATTAAAAATGAATCAGACATTTGAACTTTAATTTTTTAACCCTTTTAAAAATGTATTGTTATTCTGCCTTCAAAAATAATTTGGAATTAAATTTTCACTTTGCTTATAATATTTGTTGTCTATGGTTACAAAAATGTAATGTTGTGGATATCAATGTTTACTTCTGAAGTCATTTTCTGTAATTTTCTAAATTATTTTTATTTGATATTTTTGTTAGGGTGCTATAACCAATATCTTAGAAGAAAATGTGGTCCAACCTTTGTTAGTATCTCAGAGTGCTGTCTATTTGGCTGCAGAAACTGTTAGAAGCATTATGAAGATTGATGATGTTGTAAGTAATCTCAATTTGTTTTTCATTTTTGTCTTTGTCATTGAATGCTAAGTTTTTGTGTCATTAAATTGTGAATTAAAAGCAAAATGAGTTTTAAATGAAATGACAGTATTTAGTTGTGTTCTTGGCATTTTACTTTTTAATGTAGAGTTTATTTTAATCTAATCTGATGACTAGGTGATTTCTCTCTTTTTCTCTCTCTCTCTCTCTCTCTCTCTGGATTAAACTATATTAACAATTTTATTACCTATGTATGGGGTAAAATATATCAACAATGTGCAGTAACTGAATGACTGGAAAAATGTTTTGTCCTTTTAGGACTTAATCAGGTTAATGTTTTTTGTTGATAAAATTATATACAGGAAGGGGTATAAAAATACAGGTGTCTGTTATAATTATATACTGATAGGTAAAAATTTGAAGTTCCTGTGTTGCCTATGTATGAAGTTGTAATATAATTTTTTACTTTACTTTTCAGCTTACTTGTGTCCGTTGAACCAATGTGTGGAAGTTTGTCTAATCATTTGCAGTTGCTCTTGCCTCTCTTGGCTATGGCAACTTCCTTGTGTTGGGGACTGCTTGTCTGTAACCCCTACATCCTGCCTCTCTAACATTTACTGGATTATTTACCCTTTTTATCACTTTGATGCAGCGCTTAATTTTGTGATATTTGCAGTCCCTTCGGTGCTGTCAGCCAAATAACTCTGGTGGCTGATAAAGCATTGGACAAAAGTCATTGTATTTCATTCAAGAAAATAAATTTGCCTCATTGTTGTATCAATCAGTTATTCTTACTTTATAAATCTGAAGTATGGCATTGAAATTTCTTTTTTTTTTCTTTTTTTTTTTTTTTTCCCCTCTCACTCTCTTAAAATGGAATACACATGTTCACTCTCTCATATGCATATTAAAGCAAAACACTTTATACTGATAAAATTTTGTTCTGAATTGTTTTGAAAGAAGACCAATTATACAAATCATCTTCTACTGTTATTTAGAATTATTTTAAAAATAAATATTAATGCATTATTTTTTTATTATTATTATTTATTATGCTTCTATAACTGAAAGAAAAGATCTGTTAAAAGTTGGATAATGATTTTTTTCCTAATTCCTCTTGAACCATTAGCTAAAGTAGAAACTTACATTTTGATTTTATTTTTTTAATTTTTTTTTCTAAAGACCTTAGCTATGTCAATTTTCTAATATCCCCCTTGATATTAACTGCAGTTTTATGGGTTTTTAAAAAAAATTATTGGTTATGACCTATTTAAATATAGTTTTATATATATAGGTTTTTTGTTAAATTCCATGGCATTAAGATACTATTTTTGTCAATAAATCTTTTTTTTCTGTCAAAATGAGTGCAGTTTGTGTTAATAATACAACCTTGAATTTCCTTTCTTTTCTTTTTTTTTTTTAACTGCTAAAATTTGTTCCTATGTATATAACCATTAGGGTTGATGAATGTATGTACATATACCGGCTCTAAGTGGTAATTGATAAAACATTAAAGATCAACCTTGATTTTGTGGTTAATCAGTTCACAAAAAGCATTTGATAAATTTGTATTATTACTCTTCTCTTCAGTTCTTTATTCACAAATGGGAATTCATTTAAATTAGTTTCCTTGTATTTTGCCTTCCTTGAATATTAAACTTTTTTGAATATATTCAGTGAACTTAGCTTCATAAAAGAATTGTATTGTGACAATGTCAATTCTGCTTTGTCAAATGAAGGAAGTAAATATGATCTAAAACTAAGTAGTGAGAAGTTGATGAGTAAACAGAATGAAGACAAACATTCCTGGAATGCAGCCTTTCCATGCAATGAAAATGATCAGTACGAAGAAACTGCTCTTTAAAGTTTTTTTTTTTTTTTTCTCTCTAACCAGTTCACCCTAAGCAAGGCAATAATGCCACTAAGACACAAAGGGTTACTGGAAGTAAAAAAGAAAAAATTAGGGGGAACGAGAAACCAAATCCTCAACTGGACAAGGGATATAAACCTGTACTCTTGTTCGAAAAATGAGAAAATCTAAAGTATTAGATATGGTATTCTAGTGGTCATTAACAAGTACTATATTAGTTCCCCCCCCCCCCAACTGCATGTGGACTATTGTCCTCATCTTTGTTTCAATCCTCCAGCCTTCATCGGGTTCTTGCTGGTTTGATAATCATACAGGGAATTTCTGTTTTATTCAATGAGGCTAGATTGTTCTCGTTCCATTGCCTGTGTCTTAGGATATCTTGTCTAGTTATTGTTCACCCCGTTTCCACTGAGTCTAAACACACACTGTCACAAAATTTCCAAACAAATGTTTTAATCTACTAAGCTATTGAATTTGGAGACTATAATAATACAATCTCTGGGCTATGCAGCATGTACTCAATGAAAAAAGCTAACTCTTCATCCTAGAAATTCAAGCAGAAATGTTTTTCTTTGCTATCCTGATACTTGATTTTCTGAGATGTGGCACATGGCCAAAAGTATGAGGTACCCAGTGAGAATCAAACTCACTTCTCAGTTGTAATAGGTTCTAGTGAGTCAAGCTTGCTAACCATCACATCACATTGAGGTGGCCTTTTTCTTTTTCCTGCCTCCCCCAGCATAGCTTAGAAGTAGCACAACAATGAATCTATGGAGCACTAACCATTACACGCTGCCGAGTCAAACCTTTGCTATTTTAATAGTAATGAATTTTTTAATCACATTGTTGAACAAGGTTTCAGGTTGAATTCAGATGCTATGTAGAGTTGCGTAACACCTTGGTCGGAGAGAAAGGGTGCTAGAAGACTATTTGGCAGCAAGATTTGGTTTCCTGCCACCACTCCAGGAAGGGTCAGAAGTGGTTGACAGATATTTTTTACGAATTCACCAACCCCAACATTTGACCTTCTAACTCCCTTGGTTGTAACCTCATGTCTGGGGCATGGTTGAGAAACACACCAAGAGTCCTCTTATCAATAGAGTTAATAAAGCTTTTGAGGCTCTTCATTATGAAGGTGGCATGTTCCAGATTCTGAAGTTGAATTGAGACCCTGGTAGATGCTGAGGATGATGTGCTTTTTGTGTGTGTGTGGTTTTAATTATTATAACCTGTATGCTACTTTTTTCTTCTTTCTTTTTTCTTTTTTTTTTTTTTTTTTCCTCAATAAGTTGATTTTTGGCTTAAATATTCACTTTTCATTAAAAACGAAAAATTTGTCAAAAACACTAAATATCCTGTATTTATTCTATCCTCAATTTCTGAGCAAAAAGAAAACTGTTCAATGAATGAACTCAATCTTTTAGTCTTTATTAACTTCTACTTGTTAAAAACAAATAAATAAAAATTTAGACAAAGCTATTTTGTTAATATTTATAACCATTATATGACCTTATTATCGGATAGGCAATCATTAACTGCTTTGTAATGTTAATTTCCTGCACTAAAATGTGCACAGAAATATCTATTTTGCAACTTTTTAAATTAAGAAGAAAAAAAAATTTAAATAGCTTTATTTGCAGAATTTAAAAAAAAAAAATAACTCCACCATCACCACCAATATTCAATTTTAAATATTCATATATTTGGAATGTGTTTTTATTATCTCCCTTTAAACAAAGTTACTTGTCTTCTATTTGATTGTCACATAGTAAATGAATAATTATAAATTTAGAGAAGTTAGAGCTGAATGAGAACTGTTTTCAAAACAAATTCTGTGTTTTTTTTTTTTTTTTTTTTATCAGTTATTAAAAGCAAGTCATTTTGATTCACCTTGGGTCCAGTTTATTTTATCATTTATCTGTGAAAGATAACATTTGGTTTGAGCAGATTCTCACCAAATGAGTAGCAGTTTATGCTTCAACATGTATGAAAGAAAAACAGTCATCAAGGGTTGCAGATTATTTTCTTCAAAAGAGAAGAGGTTTATTCCTGACATTTTGAGGCACAGTTTTGTTCTCCAGACAATTTGGTTCAGCATTGTTTTCATCAAAAATGTATATAACGTCAAAGTAGGTATGCAACAATATATTTTTTATTGCTTAATCCCAGTGTCTTTAATATAAGTAAAACATTTGTGTAGATGATGTCATAAAATTTGATCCAATTAACTACTTATTACATTTCTCTATGGTTCACTAACAAACTGAGACTTTGGTCCTCATGAAGTGTTGCACTGACAAGACTGAAAGAAAATCAATTAAATGATTGATATCAGCCAGAATAAAGTTTCTGTATTTTCACACATGTATCAAGTTTCTAGTCTCTCCCTTTTTTTTTTTTTTTTTTTTTTTTTTCTACACTATATCAAACATTATTTTTAGTAGATACCTGTATTATTTTAGATTATTTCATCAAATGACTTACATGCTCAAGAAACCTTATAAAAATACTATTTACCCTCTAGCAGGATTCAAACTTGCGTTCCCCTCTTTATAAGTGGAAGCCTCCATCTGATCTAGTATGCTTTTAATTGCTCAGCTACAGCGCTTCACAATCAAGCAAGGTTCTGTTTGCCCTTAAATCACTTATTCATTCATATTTCTTCAAAGCCATATTTGCTGATTTTCATATCTGAAATGTTAAAATAAACAGTTATCCACTAAAAATAATGTTTAAAGTAAAATCCCTCTCTTTATCTATAAAAGAATAATTTTATTTTTAATCCATTTTTATTACTTCAAATGTTATTTTCAGTTGATAATTGTATTCAAAATAAATGCTACATATTTTAATTTTAAACAATGTATTACATCTATCAACCTGTACACTTGAGAAATCTTGAAGAAAAAGTGTTCCAGCAGAGTTTCAACCTGTTTCCTCCTTTGTAGGAGACAGCACGCTTTAGAAGTGTTCACCCACGTTCTCACTTCTTTCTCTTTTTTTACTCATTATTTAATGCCAGCAATATATTTTGCTAAGATGAGGTCTTTGGCAAGGAGTTGGTGTGATCTCCTGCCTCTAAATCATTTGCCTCACTCTTTTGAAAATGATATGAACTAATATTTTAGTGTGCAAATTCTTACTTGCTGTTACCACTGATTTAATGGTTGCTCCCCCACCCCACCCCCCAATCACTGGCAATAGGCCTAGGATATCTAGTAATGTGACAGAATGCAGTGATATGGGTTCATACCTTGTATATATCACTTACAGAGTTCTCTTCCAGCTTCTTACTTTTCAGTCAATTTTGCATTTAAATTTTTGAAAGTCAATGTTAATCATTATCTTCTATCTTTTTAATTCATGTTTTCTCCTTAATGATCTTTTCTTTCATATTATCCCACACTCAGTAACCCCTTGCATCTTAATGCCTTTATTGCTTTACTTGGGATGAAATGATTAAAAAAAATACTTTTCTCAAGATATTAGCATTGAGTATACATAAGTAATCTCTTTTCCACTATGATATCACATACCCTCATTTAAACATAATTTAATTAGCAATGCTAGCATTATTTCTTGAGCACTGATAATCTGTTTCTTTGTTTAAGGTTTTGCTATTGTAGAATCATTAGTAATGGATGTTGTGTGTGTGTGTGTGTGTGTGTGTGTGTGTGTGTGTGTATATATATATATATAATAAACAAATTCCTCAGGAAAGAAAGTCCCACTTCATTTTTATTTTTGAGAAAGGACACCGGTGTGTCCAAATATTCTGATTTTTAAAATCTTTCTCATCATACTTCCATTTGTTCAAAAGACACACTAATATACAATAAATATTAGTAGTTTTGTTATCAATATAATTTTTGTCATTTATTTATTTATTTGAATTTCTTTCACCGGCTATTATCTCTCATATATATATATATATATATATATATATATATATATATATATATCTCCAAATGAATTAGAACAAAGAAAATAATTGCAACATTCAAAACATTAATTTAAAACAGTGCTCAATATATAAATAGAGCAATGAATATTTATTAATTATTATATTAGAACATGTACAAACTACTACAAAATTGTACCTTTTGTTTCGACATTGAAAGAATAATTGTTCTTTTAATGTCAAAAATATATAAGAATCAATGGTTTTATTTCTATTAATTTAAACTTTATTTTTCATCAATACCTGTATAAATATTACCTCATAAATATTAGCCTTATTCTATTAATGAAATTTGCATTAATTTCTGAACACTCACATTTTCTTCCTGATTTTCAATGTATTTCTGTAGTAAAACCATTTATAATGCATCCTGTAGTAAAATTATAATAATAAATAATAGCCCAATACTGTGTCTAATGCTTATGCTAATAATCTCTTCTTTCTTTCCTTTTTTTTATTTCATTTATTTTTTTTATTTTTATTATTTTTTTCAGTGTACAAGATACAGCCTAATGGCTAAATCTTGCTTAACGTGTTAGTGGTTACAAAATTTGACAAAAATCAGTATAAATTTATAAGTAAAATAATTGTATTTTAACATGTGCATTTTAGTCTTTTCCATGTACAAATAAAATCATCAAAATTAATGTTTGTCTGGTATTAAAAAACATCTTGAAATATGTTCCACTAGCGGAATAAAAGGTTAAATAATTTTTAAATAAAAAAATTTCATAAATTAGATTACGACCAAAGCTAAGTAATGATAAAGCCAGTAAGTAGAATTAGATGGTCAGTCAAGTGTCATATGTGATATACACTTGAGCAATTATGTCTTTTTCAATTCATGACTGACTACGCAGAAGAGTTTACCACAGTAGGTTGATATTTCTTTCTGCTGTAGACTGATTGCCAACCAAGGCTATGTCTGTCTTGCTATTCGACCTATAGCCTTGGGGGAAAAAAGATGGATACATACCTTTCCCAAGGGTATTTGTATGTAAATGAATGCAACAAACCTAAGTGAAATTTGAACTCTGCTCTCCAATTTTTCATCCCAACCCAATATCCATTGCATAACAAGAAAGGTTAAAATCTTGCTGACATATTTTCTATCTGCTGTATCTCTTCTGGATATGGGTGATGATGACTCTTTTTACCATCACTCTTACTTCCTGTTCTGACATCCATATTTTTACAACCTTGTTAGGTAAAGTACTTTCTGTTATCCTTTGTCGCTCTTACCTTCAATATGTCCTGTGAGTGTCAAATTCTCCTAGCTTTCTGTTCTCTTTCCTAGAGATTTCAACTTTCTCTTTCTGATTTTAAGTCTAAAAAAAAAGTCATAAAAATATTTTCTGACCAAGCATAAAAAATTCAGACAACACTAAATAAACCACCATCAATTTGACTCCATAGCAGAAGGCTAAGCAAATAGTAGTTTGGATGTCTCTCACCTATTTTGTCCAGGCACTTTCCGAAGACACCTATGCACTTAAGCCCAATACTGATGATTGAAGACAACCACAAAAGCGCCAGGAGTTAGCAGCATCAGCAGCCAAGGTCACTATATGATTAAAACTTCTTTCACAATGCATCATAAATAAAGTCTCCTTTCACTTTAACAACACCTTATCTCCATTGTTCACTGTGACTAGTAGTGGCATCCTACTTATTTCATGTTACTTATTCTTGAAATTATAAACACTTAGCAAACTGATTGGTGGATTATCCAAAAATAATCTTATATATTAATTGCTGATATATAATAGCTAAAACTATGATTATTACTATTGCTGAAAGTTCTGTGGAGGCTGAAAGAGGGTTTTTTCTATGATAAACATAATTTCTTTTGTCAGAATAAATTGTCTTCAAGTTAAAAATGTGACAAATTTTCTAGTCATAAAATTGATAGGTCTTCCATTAGATCTTTGGAACTGCAGTGATTTAGTTTGAATGATGTGGCTAAGAAACCATTGTAACATGGGCATACTGGGGCCGTTATGGTTTGTTCCTTTTATCAGGATCAATCCTAGTCTGAGAACGAGCCATCAACCCACCCTCGTCAGTTGTTGATGGTGTTGACACAGCAGCTGGTCTTTGGGTTGACCTCTTCATCTGTAATATCTCTTACCCACGTTGTGATTTTGATCTTAAGAGAGTTAAGATCACTGGAGTTTCCCAGCCAAGCTAAACCGAGCTGGATATGTGCACAATTGTGGAAATAAAATGGACGACACCTGAATAATCAATAGATGGTATTTATATACAAAAAAATATAAAAAATAATTACAGTTCTTTTGCTTTTCTTTTTTTCCAAACCGTTCCTAACAATTGGCGATGGAACAAAAATTTCAGCCAGTTTTTTTAAGACAGGCCAGACTTGATAATCAGGTAATTGGTAAATTCAAACACTATTGTTTGCGAAAATATTCGTCGGAATTTTCTCTTCTTATTATTATCATCAGGCTGGCACAAGATTTTTGTCGGAATTTTTCTTCAGCAGATAACTTTGATTATTATGGCTTCAAACTTTGGTTGGCAACTTCAAACTCCAGACAGCCACTTGAATTCAAACTGTGGGTGGCAGCCTCTCACTCTATCTCTGACTGCAACTTACTGGGAACTCTCTGGAACTGTTTTTAGCCTCTGTGGGCTCTCATATTTATGGGTGTACCTTTTTTACTGGTGTGGTGAGGACACATGAGGGGTGTTCTGCAAATATCCTAAAATTCAACCAGTCCTCTTCTGTTTTATACTTCCAATCATGGAAGGTTCTCCCCTCTTCTTGGGAGGAGCTATTACATGACATTTTACTTTTCTTTATTTCTATTTCACACTTCCAATTCTGGAAGTTTTTCCCCCTCCTCTTTGGGAGGAGCTATGACATGACATCAACCTCTCTCAGGGAAATTTAAAATGGTAATTTTCCCAGTAATTAACAATTGTCTCTTTTTTTTTTCTCTCAACAAGATCAACTTAACCTTTTCTGTCTTGCTGAATTTGCATCTGGGGAAATATGAATAAAAATCTTTCTTTAATCATTTTGTCTATACTTTTCAACAAGGTGAGCTTGACTTTTTGACCTCCTACCTCCTGTATTAACCAAGTTCTACCAAGAAAAATGAAAAAAATAAAAATTTTTTCCTCAATTGTTTTTCGTCTACGTAATGTTGGTCTGTTGCACTTATTTCAACATGGTGGTTTTGATATTTGACTTCTAATTATATCAGCTAAATTTTGCCGAGTTTTGCACGCCAGAGAATTTATTAAAATAAAATTTTTCTTTCCAATTCTTTTCACCCTGCACACAATGTTAGTCTTTCAACAAGGCCACCTGACATCTGACCTCTCTATAGCCCAGCTATATTTCCTCGGTAACAATAATCATAGTTGCGATTTTATCTCATTTCTATTTTTAACCAATTTGTAATTTTGGGAAAATTAATCTCTTTCCAACAAAAAAAACAAAAAAAAAACATTTTCTTTAACACTTTCTCATCTGAATAAATCAAAATGGTTTTAGTTAACTCTTTTGTCTGTAAAAAAAAAATAAAATAAAATAATTTTCATTAACCTTCTTTCATTTGTATGCCATGTTAAATATTGTTAAACCATAACACAGCTGATGACATAAAAAGCATCATATTTCTGAACAAAAATATGATGACTTTCAATCTGGAAATATCTTAAATAAATGTTGTCTATTAAATTATCAAAATGGTTTATTTTTTGATACTATAAAGTGATTTGTTTCCATTCTCAGATTGCAAAGAAAATATGCAGAATAGGTTCCTAAAGATTACCTGCCTTTATAGAACTGGTTCTTGGAAATTTGGGATACCATTATTAGCTGTGACCATTTAGTAAATGAATAATAATAATATAAAGGAAGACAAATTGTTTTTTTTAAATGGGTAAACAAGTAATTTCATGGCATTTTTAAAATGTTAGCAGACTAATCTTTTTTTGTATCAACTAAATTTAAATAAATACTAATTCAGAAATGAAACTGACCCATTTCATTATTATCAATAATAGCCAAAAGTTTTTTCAACAATTCAGCACTCTCCTAGCTTTATAGAAACTGGTATTTTTACCTTACACCACTGATCTGTTTGCATTTCTTTACAAAAACATTCATGGGCTTTAATGTGATGAAAATAAGTATTAACAAAATTCCCTAATTTAAGAAATAATAGCTTTGACAGCTACTATATAAATTTGTTAGGTGAGGTGGACATCAGTGTTTCATGCACAAACTTATAATTTTGTTCTGATTAAGAATGGTACTGAACCATGAATTGTAAAACCCTCTAGTACATAATTACATATACATGAGTATGTAGGTCCCTGTATACAGATTTAGACAAACACACAGTGCATGCATGCACACACACACACACACACACACACACACGACAGTCCAAAAGTAATGCATAATGCCTATTTATTTCCAGACATACAGGGAGTACAATAACATCATTAGATAGAATAAGTTTTCAACTACCAAAGCAAACAATTTTTTTTCATCTAGTTAACACCATTGGCCATACATTTTTGAAATGCTTGTCATTTTATGGGTTGACAGCTGTGCATAACTGCTCAGCATGTGGCTTGTGATACACCTATCCCTACTGTGAAAATGTACCACCTGCCACTTAACCATGCTTATATCCACTGTTTGGTCTCCCTAAATGTTCAGTAAGTATTGATGCATGTTAGTGGGAACAATTTTTTTTCCAGCATATAGGAATTCAATACATTATACACATTTGTCTCATATACTCTTGTTAAGCTGCTATGTGTAAAAATACAAAAAATAGGTTATTGGCAGGAAGATTCAACCTTTACTACTATAACAACCAAGATCTACCCCTGGCATGTGTGCTAACATAATAAAATAAATGACACTACTTTGGAAGTGACCTTGATATGTGTGGGTGTGTGTGATATCAACTGGAGGAGATGCATGCAGCACTGTTGGGAAATGCTTGAAAACCATACTATGGATTGACCCAACTTTGTTAGTAAAATTGGGTAGACAAAACTGTTCAAAAGTCATCGGATGATTATACTAGCACAAAATCACAAGTCATTGTGACTGAGGATTTGAGGGTTCTGGCTTTGTTCAATAACTGATCATACCAGATCATACATTTCCTCCTCGAAACTGTAACTAAAGTCTGCTTAACAGAGTTGCAGTATAAACCCCAAGTTGGCTCTGTTAGTGACGAAAAAAAAACAAATGTGCCCAAGTGTGCATGTGTAACAGAAATTAGCTTACCATCTTAAACAAAACGGACTAGTATACTCAGAAATTAACAGCTAGTCATTATGAGTGTTAGTAAAGTTGGATAAGAATCTGATGCCATAATAATAAATATACAAGACTATTTGAAAAACTTTCATTTTGACAAGTTACATCAATGCACTAAAAATATTTATTTCAATAAAATCTACATTATTCAATAAATCAATAATGGGCATTTTAATGCGAGTTGGTCAATCAGATTGTCAGTTCAACTGACAATCTGATTGACCAACTCGCATTAAAATGCCCATCAGGTCCAGATGTTTGATAAATGTATTTTTCAAATATGTTTTTAGTTGTATTGATATTATTATTATTATTATTACAGAAATCTACATTAGTTGAACAAAATATAAGTCACATTAGGTAACTTAATGTTTGGATTTTACTGTAACTGTAAATCTAACTTCTATAATATATAAAAAAAAAATAGAAAAATAGAGTGTCTACTCAAACATAGATATCCACAAAATAATGTTTCTCAACAGTAGGAAAGGAGGCACAGTGGAGTAAGGGATAGCACCTGAGTTCAAATTCCACTTGAGTTCATTACATTAACTTATGTGCTAAAAAGGTATAAATATATCTCTTCTCTCTACCCCCCTCCCCACCAACAACCTATGGATAAATAGCAATAGCAGGACAGACTGGGTTCTATAGCTTTAAGTGACAAATGTTCAAGAGATCTCATTTGGAAAACATCCATCAGGATTCAACTTGTATACTCCTATATACCAAGGAGATGCCACCATTATATCTAGTGTGCTCCACTACTCAACCACAGAAGATATCATGATAACCAAAGTCTAAATTAAGCTTTTTAAATATATATTCTCCTGATTTCTTGAACATCTTGCAGTGGCAGGATAAACCTTTTGCTTTGCAAACAAAATCATCTCCAGAATGTTAAAGGTTAAACAAAATATTACCACTTTTTAAAATTTTAATTAAAAATAAAAAATTCAGCTATGTAAAAGTAAGTGAACTCTTGTATTGGCACTCTATATTTTTGTTTTACATGGTTTCCAATGCGAATAATATTTTGTGTATGTTTTTTGCAATTCTTTAAGGTTCTTTGGCCAATGTCAGAATCAATATGCATATATTTACAGTGCTACAAAATCTGAACAATGCCAATCTTCAAGGCAGAAAGCTTCTGCTTATGAAAAAGTACAAACTCAGCTCAACTATCCCAAAGTTCGTATTAATGAACTAGAAATGTTCTGGCAAAAGGATTTATGATCAGAAGAGACCAAACTAGAGCTTTTTGGAAGGAACAATTGATGGTATGTCTGGGAAGATCATAATACAGTTTTTGAAGAGAAGAATTTAATCTCAACAGTTAAAAATGTCTTGTGACCGTCATAAAGGAATAAAGTGTTGCTGCTGACACATGGTTTTGAACATAGATCACCAGAGAGCAAACACAGTCGATCTCATCTTGAAGTAATTAGAGGTATCATGCTGCTGGGATCACATAATGTGTAAAAACAATATATATGTGGGTATGTAATAAGCATTGTTCAAAGGCATTATTATTCTTGTATCTGTGACTTTACAAAAGTAATATTATGATTTAGAGCTGCTTTGCTGCAGCTGGAACAGGCAAAATAGTACATATTGATGGCACAATAAATTCTGCAAGATACTAAGCAATTTTGAATGAAAGTTTCTTACCTTTGGTTTGAAAGTTGGGCCTCGGTCAGAGCTGGATCATCTAAAAGGACAATGATCCATGCAAGAAACCCATGTAATATAGAGCTATTGTGGGAATTTTACCAAAAACAATGGTCAAAAATCAATGCTCACTACAGCCAGAGACTTTTTAAAAACTGTAGAAAATGACTGGTTGATGTTGTGACCTCAAAAAAGCAGTCATCAAATATTAAATGTAACGGTTCCCCCGCCTTTTTTTTTGCACATCTTAATTTTTAATTAATATTTTTATCCCAGCTTGACAATAATTTTTGAAAGTGGTTGTTATTTGTTTTATAAAGATTTTTCTCAATGAATATATAGTATAATTAAGATTTGTTGATTATCTGGGAAAAAGAGACAATTTTATCTCAGGGTTTCATTTACTTTTGCACAGCCCTGCAAGTGTTCATCCAAATAAGTTTGATTAAAAAGGGCTGACTAGATCTTTCTGTTCGAGTACTTTTGACTTTTACAGTCATCATCAAGAATAGATATGATGTTTGCATGGTAGAATTCTTTTGTCTACATCCTGGTATTTTTTGAAAAGCTGGACATTTAAAATATATATATATATAATTTTGAATAGGCACAGACATTTTTCCCCCTTTAACCTTTAGGTTCCTTTTGGCCAACACTTCTTCAGAAGGTACCATTGGCAAAGTTGAATGACATAACAAGACAAAAGACTAAACATACTAGAAGAAGAGGGCAAAATTACTCTTTTGTCTTATTATGTCAATCAACTTCATCAATGGTACCTTCTGAAGAAGTGTTGGCCAAAAGAATCCTAAAGGTTAAAGAGAAAAAATGTCTTCCTGCCTATTCAAAACATTATTTATTCTCTTTGGTATATATATATAAGAACTTGGTACCAAAGATAATAAATATATATATATATATATTGTTATCCACAGACAGATCTGTTTTGCTGTATCACAGCTCATCAGTACAGTTAGACTCCAAATGCCTTTTAACCCAGGATTAAAACCCAACCAAAGTGGCGTCAGTCAGCGATTCTACCTCTGGGCTATGGGCATTCAGTGGAAGAAGGCAGACCTTTTAGCGCATATATTATTATTATACACGCCCAATAGCTAGAGTGCTCTAATTCATTTTACTGAATGAATATTATATATATATATATATATAATATTTATTCAGAAATTATAACATGGATATGTTATAATATCACTACAAAAGTAGCTATTTTGTTTCAACACTTCTTGTGTCTTGTCAAATGATGTGGTTTATTTTAAATTGAATGGTTTTAAAAGTTTAAAAACACACAAAACCCCTTTAATCAGGGAGGCATTGTTGTATATATAATGTTGATCAATCAGAGTAAAGCAACTTCTAATTTGGAGAATATGTGAGCAGACTTAAAAATAACTTTGGGGGGCATTAGTATTAATATTTGATTAAATTGAGATCAGCATTACTAATTAACAAAAATAATACACTCAAGTTAAGCTATAGTTGCACGGATAATCTAGAAAAAAATTATTAAAAAAACATAACAACAAAGTTCTCAACAAGTATTATGATACAAAAGACACGGTAAATTACAATACTCAAATAGATCGCACCAGGGACAAAGAAACTAATACCAGCGGATGTAGTTGTAGAAATCCTAAAGATTGCCCTTTGCATAATAACTGTCTAGTTAGCTCCATAGTTTATCTTTGTACCGTCTCCACAATTGAAAACCCTAACACTATAAAGGTTTATATGGGTTCCACAAAAAACCTGTTCAAAACTTGCTGGTATCAACACACATTGTCTTTCAATAATAGTTCTTATAAATATAGCACTTCATTATCCAAATACTATTAATCATTAAAGGAAAAAGACAAAACACCCACTGTTAAATGGAAAATCCTTACAAAGGCCCGAACTTGTAACTCCCTCTGTGCACCTTGCTACCTCTGCCTCAACGAAAAATTAGAAATTATCAAATTTAGGGACAAGGTTAAACTGTTGAACCGAGGAATGAGCTCACTGTTCATTGTAAGCATAGTTCAGCATTTACATTAAAATCCGGGTTGTAATATTGAAAAATCAAGGAAAATATCTTTAACTGCCTTTTTGATGGATGTTTTTATTCGGGATGGACGTTCTGGTTGATCTTTACTGGGTACGTCGTTCGCCATGTGTTATACTGATTTTGCTGGCCATTCAACTTGATATAAATAGTTAGGAAACTGTGTGAGACATGGGCCTTGAGTATCAGGATTATTAGTTGTTGGTTTGACAGTTGGTGTTATGGGGAAACGTGTTGGGCTTTGGCCAGGTGGTTTATACTGTTTTGGGCTCTGCCATGTATTGGCGCGATAATCAATGTCGAATTAGATGCCTTATGGCTGTTTAGGTTGGCGTTCAGTATTGGGTTGGGTGCTTGCCAAGTGTTATTGTGCTGATATGTGCCGGATTGTGTACCTGGAGAAGAATTTGTTGGAGCGTCCGAGTCGGATGAAGGTACTCATCAAATAAATGGCAAATTGATGTCTAAATATTAGTGTGTGTGTATATATATATATATATATATATATAAGTGTACATCTGTTCTTTTGTACTAGTAGACATATTGATATTTGCTTTACTTACTGATATGTATATATTTGTATGCATTTACTTGTATGTGTGTGTATGTCTTAATGTAAGTCTGTATGCTTTTGTATGGGTATATGTGTATATATATATGTGTGTGTGTGTGTATATATGTATGTATGTGTGTGTATATGTATATATATTCATATTTGTATGTATGTATGTTCAGATATCCATGTATGCATGTCTATACATATATATATATATATATGTATATATGTATGTTTGCATATGTGTGTGTATATATATGTGTGTATATATATATACGTATGTATTTGTAGGTGTATATGTATGTATGTGTATGTATAGATAGATAGATATTTAGTTAGATGGGTGTAAGTTTGTTCTCCTGGGTTTCACGTTTTTTCGATCGTCAGACAAACTGTTTTAATTTTTTATTTAAAATACTGGATATATGTAGAGATGCGTATGTTGATGAATTTTTGTGAAAGTGGGATGAACATTGGGAGGAATATTTGTTGCTGTAACGCCTTTTATACAAACACAGACATAGATTAACACTTGTACAACCACTGATGTGCACAGAGACACACGCACACACGAGCTAGACAACTGGGGCTCACACAGGCACAACTTCATATGAACGATATGGGGATTAGCATATATATGTATATGTGTGATGTTTTGCACATGCATACGCATTTATGTATTGTGTATCTACCTAGTTTGATGCCAGAGTTTTCATGTATTTCCATCTATGTGGTTATATATTTTTTTTACGATCTGTGGAGTTTTTAGCCGTATACATTTTTGTTCTTAGCTTGTGTATTTGCGTAAGTATATATCTAATTCTGTTTATATGTTCATGAATTGAAATATGATTGTGTCTGTCCTGATCTCATTCATTCAAGGCTGGTCACGTTACGAATTTGCCTTGACTGTATCCAATATGTAGCAATTTAGTCTGTGTACAAATAGAGCTTTACAATTTAACAGACAAATTGACAAGTCGATAAAAGCTAAATTTTGTAATTTGTGTATGTATATATGCGTGGGTATATTAATCTGTATATGTGTCTGTGTGCCAGTGCTTGTGAACATACTCATCTATTTTTCCATGTGTGGATGTTTGTAGGTTTATTTTTGTATGCGTTCTTTCTCTTCCTCATTTAATATATGAATAACTTTCTAAATCTAATAACTTGTTAAACTTAGAAATTTTTAAAAAAATTTTTAAACAATAATAAAGTAGACTTAATAGTTAATTAGTAATGCTGATCTCAATTTAATCAAATATTAATACTAATGCCCCCCAAAATTATTTTTAAGTCTGCTCACATATTCTCCAAATTAGAAGTTGCTTTACTCTGATTGGTCGATATTGTACATACAACAATGCCTCTCTGATCAAAGGGGTTTTGTGTGTTTTTAAACTTTTAAAACCATTCAATTTGAAATAAACCACATCACTTGACAAGACACAAGAAGTGTTGAAACAAAATAGCTACTTTTGTAGTGATATTATAACATATCCATGTTATAATTTCTGAAGAAATATTATTAGCTCTACTTTGTATTGAGCACTTTTTTAAGAATAGGGTTTCTTTGGATAAGGAATGTTATTCCATCCATACATACCCTATACTCGGATATATATATTTTCTAGTTCTAGATCTCAATTATCATATGCAACTGCTTTCTCTCGCTCTCTCTACATGTGTGTGCTTCTGTGTGCATATATTTTTATGTACATACATGCTTGTGTGTGTGTGTGTGTGTGTGTGTGTGTGTGTGTGTGTGTGCGCGTTAATCATCATGGCGTCCTATTTTGTTGCTGAAATAATTTCATACTTTCCAATTTGACAGTAAATGTTATTCTTGCCCTCTACCTTCAAAATGATATTCAATGATGATTTTCCAGCAGATAGACACCCTCCCTTCTGGCTCAGAAGGTTAATGTGACCCCATATCCTCCCTTATAATCCTATTGAAATATATACATATTTCACATATGTGCTCGTATATTCCATATTTTTTATTTTATAGACAGAACTTACACTTATCTTTACACACACACACACACACACACACACACACACACACACACACTTCTTGGCAAAGAAGTAGACACTCATTAATTCAGTCCAAATCATAGATAAAAAACATCAACAAGTGAATTATTTCATATTTTTTATGGAGAAACTTCTGTTTGATATCTATTTATCTGTCTTCCACACCTAATTTAGCAGAGCTTTACAGTTTAGTACATGCTGAGTTTGGTCAGCCACTAAGATTCTGTCTTCTGCTTTTTTTCGGTATCATATGTCTTCATTTGTAGATTCAGCCCATATGCTCTAAAAAAATAAAGATAATTCAGGAAAGAATCTGTTAGATTTCCAGGCAACAATTTTCAAGGATTTTTACAAGGAAATAAAGAACGAAACTTTTTCTTAGAAACCAGTATCAAATAACATTTCAGATGATGTTTTTGAGAATTACTTTTCCTGAATTAAAAAAAAACAAAAAACTTTTGTATTAATACTAATCTCTGAGAAATCAATTTTTTTCAGATAGCTTTAATATTATTAATTTACTTCTTTGACTTGAAAAATTTTTAATTTATAAATTTTTCAGTTTTAATTATATTTTTGGGGCAGGGAAATCAGTATCATATTTTTCATTTTCTTTAATATCTTAATTATTAATTTTTTGGCTGATTTAAATTTTAATAAATTTGTTATATTCTCCCAAAGTAAAAAAATTACAGAATTAAAATGATAATATAAAATTTAAATAAAACAGAAAAAACAGTATTGATTTGAGTAGGGATTAAAACATGCCTATCAAATTTAGTTTCAGCTTAGTAAGAAAATGTTAAAATAATTTGATCATAGAAATGAAAGTAAAACCAAAATTTTATCATTTATGTAAAAAAAAATAACTGAAAAGTGCTTTGCTATTTTTATTGTCACTAAAAAAGAAAATCAGTTTATAGATATAATCCAATGGATCTAACTTTGTAAGTTTTTATTTTTCTATAGACTATTTTATTGTCTTAAATATCTGAAATATCATTCAGTTGTACAAAATTTAATATGGTCTACCCACAAATGTAATCAATTGTTCCTTGGCTTATAGCCAACCCTTGAAATTCACTGACATCTTTTGAAGATAATGTTTGGACATAGATTAAAATGTGGCAGTTACATTCCTTGTCAGCCAGGACATCTGACTAGGTGGTGTCCTATTCAGGACTATAAAAGGAACATATATGAGCTCTCTTTCTCTCTTTTTTGTAGCAATAATATGAAATTTCACCTTTTCATGGAGACACACCCAGGTAGACTGACTAGGTAATTTCAAACAAAGTACATGAACACCCCTCTCTCTCTCTCTCTCTCTCACACACACACACACACACACACACACACACACAATATAGATAAGTAAATAAATTTTTTTCTTTTCTTCATACATTTTCTTTCTCTTCTTTATAATATATGTATGCATAAAATTCCTTCACACATTGAATTTGTTTCTTTGAAACTTCTCAACCTCTTCATCATAAAACTTCTCCCCTGCAGCCACTGCAAGTCATGTCTTGTTCTTTTTCAGACTTTGAAAATATACAAAAATATATAAATAGATAAAAATAAATTTTCAAATTTCCAATTTCATCAAGTTTAAAAATAGACACATAAAAGCAGACATAGTGATACCGCTATGTGGATGAAAGCAGTAAGTATACTGCGTGACCCCCCTTCCTAACAACTAGGAACACAACAAAAATATTAAATTTTGGCTTTTATTTGGAGCCAATCTCTAATCTATATAAAAATGAACCCAAAGCCAATCAGAGGACTCACAGCAACCACACCCAGGAGTGTACACTAGAGAGTACCTACAGCAAACACTCACATGCCATATTTATCATACCATGTTGAAAAAAGCCTCTCTCATTTGTGTACTCATTCAGAACAACATAAGCTGGACCAAAATTTTTTCTATACACCAACTATGTTAATCATAGAAAAAGGAACCTCCTAAGTGAGCAACTTCTATCCATGAATATATATATATACCCACATATATAACATATATATATATATATATATATATATATATATATATAAGTATAGGGTAGGTAGGTATGGAATAATATTCCATATCCAAAGAAACTCTATTCTTAAAAAAGTGCCCAATACAAAGTAGAGCTAATAATATTTATTTAGGATTTATAATATAAATATGTAGCCATTTTGTTTCGATACTATCCGTGTCTTATAAAGTGATGAATTCAATTAAAATTGCTCATAGGCTTCATATAACCCTAAATATCAGAACCATCATACCTGCCTGTTTCCACATGCACGTACATACATACAATTACGTAGACTAATTTCCATTTTACTCAAATATTTCCATATAACGAATAAACTTTTATGTCTATACTGATATTCTTCAAACCGGAAATTACTTTGTTTTGATTGGTCCATCTTGTCTTTGTAACAACACCTCCCTGATTAAGGAAGCTTTAGCTACTTTTTAAACTTTTAAAACCCTCAAACTTGTATCTGAATTCATCACTTGATAAGACATGGATAGTATCGAAACAAAATAACTACTTTTGTAGTGATATTATAACATTTTTATGTTATAAATCCTAAATAAATATTATATATATATATTTAAACAAATGTTTGCCGGTACAAAATTTGTATACTATTTTAAAAACAAGGAATTTATTAATGGCCTCTAAGACCCTTTTGTCCAACATCTCATCAGGAGAAAAATATTGTTGGAAAATAGATTAAACAAAATGAACAGTAACAATGAAAATGAAGAACAAAAAAGAGGAAAACACGAAATATCTGTTATGTTTGTTTAGAAAAGTAACATTTACTAAAGCAATCTATGATGCGATTAGACCTTCTGGTTCTCTTAGACTGAAATTCATAAGAATGATGTCCCATTGAGAACCATACGGTCAATGATTGGTTCAGCCAAGCATTCTTTGGCTCAATGGCTTTTGCATGTCATACAACTGGTTAGAACCTTTTATACGAAATATTGTATATCTGATTCGTTCTCGTTTGTTGAACATTTACAGGCCATACGGCTATGCCCTGACACTGATTTTATGTGCTCAGTTGATGTGTCTAGTCTTTTTACTAGTGTACCATTAAAGAAGACTATTGATATTTGTGCCAACGCCTTGTATGAGGGTGACATTACTCCACCTCTTTTTTTTAGAGATGTATTTGTCAAACTTATGACACTTTGTACTAGTTCTGTGCAGTTTAGCTTTGAAAAAAATCATGAATAGCCAAGTGGATGGGGTCCAGATGGGCAGTCCCCTTGGGCTTGTGTTGGCTGATATTTTTGTAGGCTACTACGAGAATTGCTCTTTGGCAAAGTGTCTAAACCTTTTATTTATTTTAAGTACATTGATGACACTTTTGCTACTTTTTCTAATGAAAGTGAGGCTGTATATTTTTTCAAAAGGCTTAACTCCTTACACAATGCTTTATCCTTCACTATGAAAGTGGAGAAGGATAATCGTTTGACTTATTTGGACATTGTTTTTGAGCATAGTAGAGGGAGGTTTCCTTATGAGTATTTATCATAAACCTACCATTACTGGCCTGTATATGAATTGGTGTGCATTTGGACCTACATCAAGAAAAATTAGTCTTATTAAAACTTTGGGGTACAAGACACTCAACATTTGTTCTACTACTAGACTGGACTCTGAATTAGAGAATATCAGAGAAAATTTTCCTATGTAATGGCTATCCAGAAGCCCTTATTAATTATATTATTAATAAGAAGACTAGGAAATTTAATTCTCCTAAAGTTCTGGGGTCTTCTAAGTGTTCAGTTTATTTGAAAATTCTTTGGATTAGGGATAAAGGTCAAAGTTTGGTTACACAGATCAACAAGTCGGTTTCTGATTGTTTTCTGTATGTTGCTCTGTGTTGTATTTTTTGGACTAGGTCTGCATTTCTGTCATTTCCTAAGGATGATTTGCCCTACATCAAATTAAGTAATTTGGTATATGAATTTAATTGCCAATGTGCTGCTGGTTATATGGGGGAGTACAACCTTACATTTGGAAACAAGAATTAATCAGCATGTGCCTTCTAATATATGACTTAGCAAAATAGGTAACATGTGTTGCCTTCCCTCTACAAATATGGAATCGGCTATTGCTCAGCATCTAGTGGAGTATATAGCCTGTACCAAGTTGTATAAAAAGAGTGGTTCAAAATTATACATAGAACTGGTTCCAAAAATCATTTAAAGATTTTGGAATCAGTCTCTATAGCGTTATGGAAAACCTTCTCTCTGTCGGCAGGATTTTGTAAAGTCTCTGAATTTGTTGGGGGATATTTTATTTTAACTGTTCCTTGCTAATTATTTACATGTGAATTCCCGTCCCCTTGTTATAAGTATATATATTTATATGTATATTTATTTTATCGTGTTTCCTTCTTTTTTACTCTTCATTTTTGTTATTACTGTTCATTTCGTTTTATCTATTTTCCAACAATTTTTTCTCCTGATGAGATATTGGACGAAAGAGCCTTAGAGACCGTTAATAAATTCTTTGTTTTTAAACTGATATATATAAAAATATATTCATACCTTCATATATTATGCACACACTCACACATCCATACATACATATTGGTTTTTACCAACTTTATTTCAATAGACCTTTTACAAAACTTCTTTAACCTTTTCTAAGAACACTTTTTGTCTTTCACTTAATTGTTACCATTGTTGTTATTAAATTTTATTCAACAACATCACCTTCCTTTTACCCTAAAGGGCATTAGCAGTAAATGCCTTCACCATCAAAACAAGGCCAGCAACAATCAACAAACTCTGTCCAGAAATTACTGCATCAGCATAAGACTTTGACACTTGGAGCTATAAGTGAAGGCACACCAAGAAAATAATCCAAGATGAGGCTCAAAGATTTTCAGAAGCAATATCCACCTAAATAAGATCAAAGAACAAGTCTAATCTAATACACTTTAGTATAAGAGGCAAAAATTTAAAATGTAAAGGCAAAAAAGATTACAGCAATTTAGGTTTGATCAAATAAAATAACTTTTCATTATCAAAAATTATGATACACAAATAGGCAACTTATATAATGTAATGAAAAAAATTGTCTTGGATTGAAAAAGTTAAATACTTTATTTTTACAATTTATCAGGAAATAAACAATACAGTTATTAATAAGAAGAGTTGAAAGTAATGCTTTCAAGGATTCACAGCACTAGCATCACTCCTTCATAGTCAGCCTTTGGACTTTTCAGCCCACCCTTGTATATGCATTGATGATACAATGGATAGTTATGTAATAATGAATAATATAATAATAAAAAAAAAACAATGTAGATGGGTTAAATAACAGGTTAGACTGTGAATGCTAGCCTTCAGTGATAGTCAATCTGAAGTCAAACTGTAAAGAAGGCACCAAAACAGAAAACAACTCCAATATCTTTCCTGAGATGTCATGGCAATTCACAGATAATAAACAGCATCTGTGGAGAGCTACAATCACTTATGTCCTGAAGGAACATGGCATTTGAAAAAAAGGAAATAAGAATGTTTTTCAAATAGTCACCAGTTGTAATAATTTTCTTTATTTTTCTAGGCTTGAAATCTTTACCTGATGGTAGGAATGTAGAAACACAACTTGTACATCTTTAGTTTTTCTTACTTTAATGAAAATGTTTGTTGTTATGAGAATGAAAGATTGTATAACTAACAAAACCTATTTCATTTGACAGCATCTGATTACACAGATGAGCAAAAAAACACATTAATGGCATCTAAAATTTCCAGGATCTGGTTTAATGAAGGTAGATAATCTTTAGGAACATATTCTGCTTATTTTCTTTTCAACCTGAGAATGGAAACAAATCACTTTATAGTACCAAAAAGAAGTAAACCATTTTGATAATTTAATAGAAAACATTTATTTCCAGATTTAAATTCTGTTCTGTTCAGAATTATGATGCTTTTTGACTCTGGTGTGATCAGCTGTGTTATTGTTTCTTAGCCACATTGAAACTGAATCACTGCAGTCCCAAAGATCCAATCGAAGACCTATCAAATTTATGTTTAGAAGATTTGGCACATTTTTAAATTGAAGGTGATTTTTTTTTGTCAGAATAAATTATGTTCATCATAATCATCCACAGAACTTACAGCAATGGTATTAATTTTATTTTTATCTCTGGATAGTTTTGGGTACAACATGTTTATGGTAATTTCTCATTATGTTTTCAACAGAATCATGGAAATCAGTATTGTTGTGGTAGGAGTGGGTGTGTGTTTATTAGAGTTCCACTAGGTACACACAAGCATAACTAATATTTTACCTAGACCATCGGCTAGTAATATATAAGATTATTTTCAGATAATCTAACAACTGGTTCATTAAGCTTTTATAATCTTAAGAATCAGTTTACTTCTTTCTGCTGTTTGTTTTTATGTTACTGTTCACTCAATATAAGATCCAAAATAGAGGGCTACCGAATGAGGCTGATTTAAGTGTGTAAAAGGAAAAAGTAAGAAGTGCTTGTTATGAGAAAATCCAGTATAGATAACAGGTGATCAAGGAATCATCCTATTGAGAGTTTGTTCCACAAATAGGCAGTTCTTAGGAAGAAGCTGTCTGAGTAGAACTTTCTCCATACCAATGGGATATGAAGAGAATGAGGATGAGCCAACCCTGTGTGCATAGCATGCCGAATCCTAGCTGTCAAATTCTGAATTAATCGTAATAAATAATATAGCTTGTCTGAACATTTTCCCTGAAAATAGCAATAGCATAGTAGCAAAGTTTTGTCCATGGAGAAAAGTTTGTAGAGTGGAAAATAATTCATAGCCCAGAAGGTTATAGAAATGCTTTTGAAATCTATCAAATCTAAAAAACGAGGATTAGACAGCTCCAGCTCAGATATGGCAACAATACTCCATTTTTAGTCTGATCTGACTTTATAAAGATGGCAGGTAGAATTAAGTAGTTTTTGGAGTGGTACAAGGAATCAACCACTTTTTTAAGCATTTTAGCAATGGTTTACATACATATGTATATATATATATATATATATATATATATATATATATATATATATATATATAAAATTAGGACACATGGGTGGGTTATCAAAATTGATACTAAAAAATATTTAACTGTTATTGCAGCATTAAAAAAGTGAAATAGAAATTAAAATATATAATGCAATGTAGTACACAAATTATCAGTTACTCTGGAAAAACAAAAGATAAAGCACAGAACAAGATATGTTTATTGCAGAAAAAAGAAAAACAACTAAAAGAAAGTAAGAAAGAACACTTAAGCAAGACATTATATAATAACTGCTAGAAAACAAGTTATAACACATTCATATGACCTTATTATGTGCTTTGCTTTCATTTGACCACTTTAAATCTGATGCATTATATTCACTCTAATTGCCTTCTGATGTTCCACACTATTGAAGATGCTATAATAGTTGTTTAATGCATAGCTTCAAAAATGTTTATTGTATAATGGATAGTATTATTAGTGCATAATGGATATTACAAAAATGTTATTATATGAGAAATATTAGAAAATTTCTAGGGTGATAATAATGATATGAAGAGATAATAGCAGCAAAGTAAGGCAGAATAATTTCTGTAAACAAAAGTGAGAACTATGAAGCATAATAGTTGAAAAATGAATAACAACCAACAATGCTTCATTTAATAAATTCAGGATAATATTGTGACTCATAGTATTCATGTATATATACCTTCAAGATGACAGTGAATTGAGTGCTTGGAGAAAATAAAGAATTAACATTATGTGATTGAATAGAGTTAAGCTTCAGTCATTAGTTATTTCTGTGGCCTAATTGATACAGCAGCTGTCACACTAAAAGAGACATTTTGAAGAAAAAGGAATGTGACTTTGAATTTTAGCAGAGGCTTTTTTATTTCTGATTCACATTGTAAATGTTGTAAAATGGTAATGTGAGAAACTACATTAAAAAGCAACTGATATTAAAAATTGTTAATTAAAAAATCTATTCTTTAATTTTGTTTGTTTTTATGTACAATTATATTTTCTACCTAGGGTTAGAGTCCCTAGACTTAGTATCTGCCTAATCCATAGATTTTCTAAGCCAGAATCAGTTATACATTGTAATTGAGAGACCATATGATATTAAGCAAGAAAGAATTGAAAAAATGAAGTGAGAGGAAGAGTGAGGGAAAGAGAATGTGAAGAAGGAAAGGCAGAGAAAAACAAAAAGAAAACCGGGTGAAAGGAAAAATAAATATATATATACATACATAGAGGTGGCAAAGGGATAGAGCTCAAAGAAAGATATAGACAGGTTTAATGGCTGGAATATTAAAAGATAATGAACAAAAGACTGCCAAGTTGGTAAGGATGAAGAGGTGTAAATATTCGAATAGATTAAAATTCTTTGTGGAAAGACAAAACAAATGAAAGATAAATAAGACAATGTAGCAGAAAATATTTGTGCATTTCTTCTTCATTTATTTTTTGCATATGAAACTCATCTATGTTTGTTTAAAATTTAGATAAAAACAGGGGATGGGCAACAAAGAGATAACAAAAGAATGATAGAAGAAAAGATTCAGTAGAAAATATTTGAGTATTCTTTATTGCTTTTTCATATTTAAAATTAATCCATGTTTGTATAACATTAGGTAAATAAAAAGACAAAGTGTATGAGACAAAAGAGAGAATGACAAAGGTTGAAAGATAAGCAAGAAAATGGATAATCCTAATTGTAAGCACCCATGGAATTTCCATGGGTTCAGCTTGTTAATAATAAAGACTGAAAATATTGTGAAGGAATATAAATTTAAAACATATTTGTTTTAAATTTATATTCTAAACAGAAAATATCAAATGTATCATAAATATACTGAGTTAGGGCCATTATATTCCATTTTGAATTTTGTCAGTAAATATTGAGAAGCAGAGTTTTATTTTTATTTTCATGATGAGTTGTGCTAAGCTAGCTAAATGAAACTCAGCTGGAGATAATAACTGGGATCTTGAGTAGACCCTCCGGAAAGTGCCCCAAACCAAGTATATGTAATGAACACATCTGTTAAGATGTAGTTTTGTTACTATATACTATATCCTTGTCACTAATTAAATAAAAGTGTGCATGAATTTAAATTTGTTAATGACATAAGTTATGTTTAGCCCTTTTTACACACACACATACATACATAAATATATATAATCTGTACATGTAGATAATTAAGCATAATTACTATTTTTCAAGTGTATTAATTTATTAAATGAATTATATTTATAAATTTATAAAATGAATAAATGGTAAGAGATTTAATTTCTTTTGTATTAGTAAAATATGTCTATACAAAGGATGTTTTCAACAAAATTGATTTCAACAAAATAATTTCAAGTAAAAATACTTTACTAATTACTATAAAATGTTTTCATTTTTTTTAGTTGCTTTTATCAGAACTTTATTCAGGCTATCAATTTACAGCATGGTGTGGAAATACAGCATAAATCTAAGTGAAATTGAAAACAAGAGCTTATCCTTTGTTACCATGGTGTTTATTCACTGTGATAGTTCTATTTTTTGAGAAGGTAACAATACCACTCAAGATAGAAAAAAAGACAAAGGCATGATGGGCTGAAATTTTATTTCTCTCAGACCAATTGTTAACTGCCAAAACCCTGTGTACCATGCTCTGACTCACTTTCTTTTGGATATAATTGACCCATTAATAGGAAAGTCACCATTATATCTTCGAAACTCTGCTGACTTTGTGGGATTAATCAAAGATGCTCCTATCCAATCCAACCAGATGGTGAGTCTGGACATGGTGAGTTTGTTCATAAAGATACCCACAGTGGAGGCACTATTAGTAGTCAGGGACAGACTGGCCTTGGATTCATCCCTAGGAGAACGTACCAATATACCAATAAATAACCTGATAGAGATGCTGACTTTCTGTAGACAAACAACACACTTTAGAAAGGAATCAGATATATATCAGTAGAATAAAGTCTTAGTAATTATCACCAGCAATGGCTACCATATACACAGAGTACTTCAAAGAGATGGCATTAGAATCCACATCACTAAAGCCAACTCTATGGCTGAGATACGTAGATGACACTTTTATACTGGAGATACCAGGAAGAGGTCCAGCTACTCCTGGACCATGTGAATTCAATAAGATCATTGATACAGTTCACAATAAAGACAGAAAAAAGAACAGCAAAGTGGTATTCCTGGGCATACTAATATCACAAACAGAGCATGGGTTCAAGACAAACGTATATAGCAAGCCAACATTCATTGTACAGTATCTCAATTTCAGCTCCCACTACCCATACAGTGTAAAGAAAGGGATTGTGCACTGCTTACAACATCAAGCAAAAGTCATAAATGGTAACACAAAGATATATGAACAAGAAATGGTCAGTATAAACAGTACCTTACAACATAGCAACTACCCTGAATACATGAGAGCAGCTCCAAAAAACTGGAGAAAAGAAGGATGCAAGAGGATAACAACACTCAAAAAAAAAAAAAAAGAGCATTAGCCTGCCTACCCTATGTGAAGAAATTATCAGAAAAAATACAAAAGATCTGTAGTTCATATAACATCAGGACAACCTTCAAAAGTGGTTCAACACTTCACAGACACCTCTTCAGAGTAAGACCTCTCATAGAGGAGAGTATGATTAAGAACTGTGTGTATACCATCCCATGAAGCTGTGATAAGAAATATAAAGAAGAAATAAATCGTCCTCTTAAGATAAGATTGCAAGAACATCACAAGGCCATAACAAGAGGGGAAATAGAAAATCAGGCGTAGCTGACCACATATGAGAGGAAAAGAAAGACCACCACCCTTTATGGGATGAAGATGAAATAATAATTAGAAAACACTACTCAAAAATACAAAAATTTAAGGAGTCAGTGCATATGCTAGTTCAAAAATCTCCTAAGTCGGTCAAGCATAGAAATGAATACAATATGGGAACTGGTAATATGGAGTGCTAGAGATAAACAATTCAAAACAACAAAATTGTAATATGAGCTCTGGAAAAAAAAATTGAGACATTAGGTTTATAAGTCCTAAAAATTCATACACTGATGTCTTCAAGGACACATGGCCCAGTGGATAAAAGTGTTGGTTGGATCCAGTGACTTGGCCTAAAGAGTTGTGAATTCAATACCTGGCTACCTAAAAATAATACTTTCAATACCTAAAAACTTAGAGAATTGAGTTAAAGGGAAATAACTTATAGTGAGACATCCAGAAGTGGCATGACCCATGGAACTAGAACAATCTGTCCCAGAGAATGAAATAAAGGGTTCAGTCCAAAATTCTAATCACCTAAAGAAATTTGGAGCTTACAACAACTGAAATGACATGCATATGGCAACAAAGATAAGGACAACAGTCTGAACAATGTAAATAGTATAAATAGAGAAGTACTTATATTGTTATCCTGTAGGGAAATACTCTAGTTGAAGGGAAACAAAGAAAGAGAATGTTTCTGTTAGCAGCATGAATTTATCTAAATGCTGGTTGGCTACTGTTAGCTGCTGGCTTGTGTTGCTGTTACTATTGTGTCTTTTCTACATAAAGGAGCCTAACTCACTACATTGTCATAGATTAACAGCCTGAATAAAGTAATAATAAAAAGCATTTAAAAAATTAAGAAGAAAGTAAATACAAGTCAAAAATTAATGATGATGGTTGATTATGCTTCATCTAATAAAAATAGAACAAATACAATACTGAAAAAATGCATTAGAAATAATAATAGAAAATAATGTTGATATTTTATTTTAGCTTGGTTTGGCACAAGCCTAAGATAACAATGCATTTAGTGAGGAACAGTCTTACCAGATTATAAGATTAAGCAACAAACCATGTTTTATGCATCAAAAATTTACATACATACAAAATAATGGCCAGAAATTATGATGAAATCATTTACTATAAAAATGCATATGAAATAGAAGATACTCTCAAGAGTTTATTGTCCATGAAAAAATTAATAAATCATGCTTTAAAGAATTAATTAATGGAATACATTGAAACTAAGTCATGATAAAAGTTAGGAATAATTAAAATAAAAATGCATTGGAAATAATTTACTATGAAAATGCATTGGAAATTGTTGAATATAAAATTACATTTGGAATGCCTTTTTGAAAAAAAGGTATTGGAAATAATTTACTTTGTAATTGCAATATTTACTTATTAATTGTACAGGAATAGGCAAAAGTAATGATTTAGTGTAAGAATAAATGAGTAATATTTTACTATTTATCACAAAAATCTATCAGAAACTATTTATTGTAGAAATGCATTGTAAATCATTCACTACAGTAAAATATTTGAAATAATTTGTATTTAAAAAACATTACAGACAACATCGTCTAAATGCAGTGTATTGTTAAGAATTGCTATGTGCTCAAGTAAAGTTGAGATTAGAAAAGATTGATACTATTTGTTGAAGAGCAATTTATATTTCTAGTACAGTGATTCTCAGATGTGCGTTGTGGTGCAGTGGATATCGACTCGGAATGACAAATAGAGGAACCGAGTTCAAATTCCAGTTAAATTCATGGCATTCACTTACACACAAATACCTTTGGGAAAGGTATTAATCCATATCATCCCTTCAGTTATGGGTTAAATAAGAGGACAGATTAAGTTCTATAGCCTTGACTGGCAACCAGTCTACCGCAGAAAACAATGGCAACCTATTGCGGGATAATCTTCTGCCCAGTCAGTCATGTCTCTTTCGAGACATGATCGCCCAAAGCGTGTATCATGTATGATACTTAACTGACTGACTGACTGACTGACAGTGATTCTCAATCCCCATGCCATGGCATAATAGTGTGCCTTGAAATATTGTCACAGCATATATATATATGAGTGTGTGAGTGTGTGAAAGTAGTAATGGTACAGCACTAATATTTGAATAAACGAATAAGTATTAAACTTTTTATCCCACATTAGCTAAAAAGGCTTCATCAGTTTTATTGCAATTTTCTACTTCTTATTTATGTGAATTAGACTTCTCAACCCTAAATAACATTAAAAATAAGAAGCAAAAAAGACTATGCTCAACAGAAGAAGAAACGAGGAACTACTTATTGCATATCCAAACAAATATTGAAGAAATCGAAAAAACAAATAAACACCATTTTTCAGGTTCACACTAAATAAGCTGCACAAATAGTCAAATAGAAACGTTGAAACAAAGTAAGTTTTTATTCAAGTGTGTATTTTTTTTAAATCTATGATTTTATTTCATAACTTTGAATATAAACATTTTATAAATTTTGCTAAGTTTGCCATGATATTTTTATTTGTTCCTAGGTGTGCTGGTGCTTAAAAAAGTTGAGAAAGACTGTTCTAGCAGAAAGGTACAAATAAAAATGGATTTGTAATAAATAATACTCTTAGTTTTTCAGTTACAATGAAACATGTTTCACATGAAAGAGGTCAACTCAAAGAATAAAAAAATGGTGATTAAAATTCAAGCAACTCAAATTCACCTTTAGTTGATTAAAAATGAATTTATATAAAATAAGGTTATCTGTAAAAGACCTCTTTCTTTGTTGTTTTTAGGATACCAAAAATAGTTTTGCATTTGTGTAGATCTTGTACAGAGTTAGAAAGCGGAAAATATTTTATTTTGGATTAAGTTTCTTCAAAATGTAATCTCCTCATCCCAAAGAATTTTTCTTCATTCATGGCTATATGTGTGTGTGTGTGTGCCCACACACACACACACACACATATAGCATACAGTATTGACTCTTTGTCTCTGCAGGTTTTGTATCCAGGGATTGAAAATATTTGTTAAAAAAAATTACAAAAAGTTCCAAAAGCAAAACTTGAATTTTTCATTTGTCAAATTTGATGTCAAGTTTACATAAATAAAGTGATTTGTTGTAACCTCCTATCATTTCACAGATTATTAGAGTCTTTGGCACTCATTTAACAGCATTTATTATATGCCATCTTTATATTTAAATATGTTTACTACTTATGCTGTATGCAATCTTTTTTTTGTATTTTTCTCTGAAAGTTGGAATGAAAACTTATTTAAAAAATGTCCCTTATTAAATAAGTACTAAAAGTTTATTAAAATCCAATAATTAATTAGATACTTAAAATTGTTGTGTTTTTTTTTTTTTGCAAAAAAAAGTTTTTAATGCAATCTTTCTTCTTACTAATGGCACAAAGATTTTGATGATAAAGTTTACTTTTATAGAAATCTGTCTTTTAATCTAAGGTGTTGCTTTCCTACAAAAACATTTTGTTTATATCTCCATAACACATTTACTATAGCCCATCTTAAGTTACCAAGACAAAATATGTACATGTTAACATCTCCAGTCAATTAAGATGAGAAGCTATGAGAATCAAGCCTAATGCAGCATTTATTATTATCATTATTGCCAGAGAGTAATTTTGAGTGCTTAATTGCCAAGTCCCCTCTGCAGTCTATAAGCAAAAGAGCACTGTAGGAGAGTTATCAATGTATATTTGGGATGTTTTGTTTAGATGGAGAGGGTTGTGTAGATATGTGCAGTTCTGCACAAAGTAATCTTTTAACACTCTGAAATGTTGATGTGTCCAGGAATTTTAATCACATGATTTTTAGTACGATTCTTTATCACACCCAATGCTCCTATACCTATATTTGAAGGTCCTTATAATTTTAATTTTTTTTAGAAACATTTAAATCCTGTGAGTAATTCATGTCAATTAGTTGGCAGGTTCTTTTTTCGAAATCTTTTATGACTATGTTTGGTTTATTTGCATCAATTTTTCTGTCTGTGAGGACTGGGAAATTCCACAGTATAGTCACTGCATCACCATTTGGGACATCATTTGGGTTCTTATTATCATTATTATTATAAAAGTATAGATAAAGTAGTAGATTTAAAATTGTACATAATATGATGTCAATTTTTCTAAATTATTTAAATATATATAAACTGGGTCTAGAGATTATATGCAAGTTATGAATTGGGATGAAGAGTTGTGTCTTTAATGTTAAAAGTCTTATTATGATGTTGTTTAGATTATACTCAATATTATTAATTATATATATAGTGATAGAAAAAATTATTGTTTTTGGTTGGAAAAAATTTACTAAGTTAACAAAATAGACTAATTTGACTGTCAGTAGTTTATTTGCAACTATTTATTTTGATAATTTTACATTACTATACCTTGTAAAACTAATGTAAAAAAAAATAATATGAAAAGATTTTAGAACAAATTCATCAATTCCTTAAAGAAAAAACATAAAAAAACATTTTATTTTAACAATAAAAGATATATTAACAAACAATAATAAGAACCTCCTAAAATTTATTGCACAAATGCTCCTTTCTTTTCAATAACTCTTAGCAGCATATTGTCAACATCTGATGTTAGATTTGCAATTTTAGTGGCTGGTAAGTTGTTTGCAGCAATTTTAACTGCCTCCCAGAGATCACACTTGCTGTTGAATTGCCTTCCATTAGAATAAATATCTCTGTTGAGGATGCTCCACAGGTTCTTGATGGGATTTAAGTCACAGATATTTGAAGGCCAGTCCATAAGAAAATTTTCAACAAATCCCTTTTCTTTCAACCAGGACTTAGTAAACTTTGATGCATGACTTGGTGTGTTATCTTGCATAAAGATCATAGATCTACATTTGGCTAAAGACTGGTTATCAAGTCATTCAAAGAAATATTGTTCTAGAAAATCACAGTAACTTTTGAAATTCATTTTAACCCCGTCTTTCAATTTAAATGGACCCACGAGCTCATTACCAATAATCCCAGCCCATATCATGATCCCACGACCGCCTTGTTGACGTTTAAAAAATTCTTGAGTCATGTTGCTTGCAAACCCATCCTCGAGCCCATCCATCAGTCCCATTGAGGGTGATCCTTGATTTGTCTGTAAAAAGCACTTTACTGAAATCGGTTTTCATGTATTTTTTTTAGTAACTGCAATCTTCTTTCCTAATGTTTTTTTGTTAAAATGGGTTTCTTTATTTGATTTTTCACATCAGCAAACTTCCTTAATGCTTTACACCTTGTTTCCCTTGACACCATAGGAGCTCCAGCAGCTTCAAATATGAATGCACTTGATGCATTTGGGTTTCTTATTAATTCTCTTCGGATATGTGATAGATCTCGCTTTGTTAAAGCCTGGAATTTAATTACTTTCATGCTTACTTGCTACACATAATAGTACAAATTATTTCATTGGATAACACATATCTATGAATTTTACATAAAATATTTGACTTGACAATACCTCTTTTACATATAATCTCTAGACGCAGTTTATATTACTTCATGTTTTATGGAATTTTCATAGATGTTACTGGCACTGGTTGAAACTGTAAAATTTTAACTATGAATATTTTATGCTAATTTCAAATTCTAAAATTTTTCTTGGCTTTTGATTCCATTGTCCTTACTTTTGTGACCATCATTGTATAAATCTTTGTTGAGGAGTAAATAAGATACTCCTGGTAACAAAAAGGAACTAATCAAGACACCTTAAATAAAGAACTTATAAAGAGTTCAGCATCAGAGTTCTGACAGAATGTTCATTAGAGTACTGTTAGCATCAGTCAAGATATAATATAACTGTAGGTAGCGAGTTATAACAGCCTTGTAAGTGGGAAAATTGTTTTATCCTATAATATTATTGGTCCTGATCTGACATACCAGCTTCAATCACTTTTCACCACATAATGTTACTTACCTATGACTTTTCTATAAATTCTTTCATGGTAATTGTTTTGAAGAACCTTCCTTTTTGGTACCTAAAATTTATGAATTTAAGCACAGTACTAGATTGATGGCAAGGTCTCATAATTTTACCATTAATAACCTCTTACATCTTAGTAGCTTTATTGCCTTGTTTGGAGTGAATTGATTAAAAAAATAAAGATACAAATAAGAGTTGCTTTGGGATTTTTCTTACTAAGACAGATTGTAAAGAATCTAGTTTGACTTTTGATTTTGTGATGTGCATTGTAGGGCAATGTATATTGGCTCAGAGTGAGAAATCGGAGAGCCAAGTTCGAATTCCAGTTGAACTCGTTTCATTCACTTATACATAAATACCCTTAGGAAAGGTATGAATTCATCTCTTCTCTCTTCAGATATGGCTTGAATAGCAGGACATATTGGATTCTCTAGCCTTGATTGGTTATCAGTCTACCACAGAAAGAAATGTTAATCTACTGCAGAAAAATCTTCTGTCTAGTCAGTCATGGATTGAAAGAGACATGATCACCCATGTGTGTATCATGCATGTGTGGCTGATTGAGAAAAGCCAATAAGTTTTAATTCAGTGAATGGTCAACACCATAATTAGTTGTTTAAAAACACTACATACATTTAAAAAAAACTAGAATAGAGCTCATCTGAACATGAGCCATAGAAATACCAATAGAGTAGCAATAGGTTTGCAGCCATGTTTCTGTGTGAAAGTAGTTGTAGAGTGGAAAATAAGTCATCCTCTAGAAGACTGCAGAAATTACTTTGAACACTATCAAGGCTAGAAAGTGAGTATTGAGTTTCTCCATTTCATATTCCATTTTTGGCTGAATCCATCTCATAAATATAAAGCATGTTAGAAGGAATCAGATACTTTTTGAACCAACCCTTCTTGCAGCATTTTCAGCAATTAATTGTACATATAAGGTCAACTTGAGGTTTAGAGTAAATTTGAGACAATAAATTCTCAAAGTATGGAGCCTCATTCATTATGACTGGAGAAAATTTGAGGTTTGAACAGCATTGATGAAACAATACTTAGTTTTTGAATCAGTGAATGTTCCAAGCCAGTTAAATCCCTATTAGAGCTACGTCAGAGGAAACATTGGCAAATTAATAGTTTTAATATTTAGCCAACTATTAACAGGAAAAAACTTAAAAAGACAATCTCAAATAAGGCTTACACTTATAAGTCAACACTTTTACTACTTCATTCATCTTATACGTGACAATAAACAACATCCAGCAGCAAAGGACTCTGATCGGGAGGCTTTCAGGAGTGTGGAATAACCACTTAATTGCTCTTCTTCCCAGGTTTACCCTAATCCAGGGCGGTAGCTATGGCAAAATAGTGAACCCACCAAACTGGGGTCAAAACATTATAGAAGTATAAAAATAGATGTTTATAGTAAAAATACCAGTAATACATTTTTGAAAAAAATAATATTACCAGCATTACATTAAAAAGAAATATTACCAGCAATGTGTTTGACTCTCAACAAAAACCCTCTTTACAAAAATGCATTAATGAAACTTGATCTACAAACTGATTTCTTACAAAGAACACATATTCTATTCATACGAACATATCCTAAAAATATTTTTGGTACTAAACAACCCATTGAGGCTAATATGCTGTAAAACAAAATAAACCAAACTAATTCATCCATCATAGTCTTAATGGCTGATCTGTGAGTGAATGGACCTTTAATCTAAATTTTATTTCATGTTGACAGTTAAAGAGTATATAATATTATTATTAGTATTATTTAGGTGTATCTTTTTTTATAGATGTTAAAATGTTACAGATTGTTTAGATGTTATAATATTAATGGTAATGTTAGTTGCTTTATTATAAAGAAACATTTGGTATTCATTGACAAAACAGTCAGTGCTACTTTTGGTTGAAATTTATAAAATCTTTCTCGTAAAACAATTTTTTCAGGAAAATAGGTTTCTCAAGTTCACCGTTATATCTCTTTCTAGTATTGATGAAGGGTTCCTTCCTAACATTTGAAATAATGTAGAATATTAACATCTTGATTATGTCATTATTTCCTGCTTAAGTTATGTGTGCTATCTATATTAGTTTTTGCTGCTTTTGAAAGTCCTTAAGTAATGTTGTTTATGGCATTGAGAGTCTGGTAAGCATTGAGAGTCTGGTAAGCATTATTTTAAACTTTTTGAGCCTTAAAGCTACTGGAGCTACTTGCAGAATTTGGGAAGTGCAAGGAAATGAATCAATATCAAACCATATTGCCCCAAAGTGATTTAAGCATTTAAGAGTGGTTACTTGTCCTTTGAAATAAAGCAAAGAAGTGGTTGGCCATCATGTTTTAATGATGGTACTTTATAATGTAAGATAGGGAGTCCAATCATCTGTACTTGAAAATATTCATAAAAGTAAGGATCAATGAAATATACTCTATGTAAAGAATTCCTTCTCTTCAGGATGTGAGTGTTCATGGATCTCCACATTTTCTGGCAATGTTTAACCATCATGCTCACAAAAAACAGTGTGTCAGAAGGATGGGTATTCCCTTGATACTTCTATTACTGTATGTAATGAATAGACATCAGCAAATATCACCTTAAATTCTACTGTTAGTGATTAGACAGCTTTTATACAGAATAGTATTGAAATGAGTAGGATGGGATAGTTCATAATAATTTCACTGTATAAACTTTTAACTACCTCAGCAATGTTTATTTACAAGATAATAAGATTATGTGAACCAAGTGTAGTACAATATTTATTATTTACCTTTTATAAAGATTTATTATTTATCATTTTATAAAGAAATACATTAGAAAATTAATCTTTTTACAGTAGTTACATTATCCGAACCCTTTATTAAAATCACTGGGGTATATGAACCCCATTCCTTGTGGGAAGCCTTGATTAGAAATATAGACAAATAATAAATCTTTTTATTCAAAAATTTATAATTACAAAATTATGAAAATATGTAAGAGAAAGAGATACTATCAAACTATTTCAGTGAATTTATGTGGTGAGAACAAATGAAAGAAATGCCTGGAAAATGCATTTTTTCAAAATTTATAGTTATCCATCATTATCTGTTTATTTCAATTTTCTTGTTTGCAAGAAGTCTTGGGTTATGACATTAAACTACATCTGACAGCAAGGCTGCTGATTGGAACATTGGAGTTTTTGAGGAGTATGAAACCACCTCTTAATTACTGTTGTTCACATGTGCACCCTGACATGGAGTGGTAGCACCTGTTAGAGTCCCAACTATGGACAAATAGTGACCCCCCAACAAAAAAGAAAAAAACAAGTAAAGAAATTGCTATGAAAATATAAAAATACATTTTTATAGTAAAAATACCAGTAATATATTTTTATACAAAAAATGACCAACAGTACATATTTATAGTAAAAGGACCAATAATACACTTTTAAAACCAAATGACCAGCAATACATTTTATTTGCAGTTGAAGGTTTACAATTGCAATACAAATACATTTAGTTGAAGCCATAAGTTATGTTCAGATTATTTAGGTTTCTAATTTGAACTAATTCAGCTTTAACTTTGAAAATGCTTATTTTATTACCACATACTGTTAAACAAAATTAACAAACCAACTTGTTCATAATCATTTATATAAATTTATAAAGAATTATTTTCATATTTATTTCTTTGTAAATAATAAATATTTTATTATGTTTGGTTCACATATTTTTATAATCTTGTAAATCTAAAATTATTCTTGTAAATAAATTATAAAATTGTAAAAATAGTCTTTAATATTTTTGTTATAAATTCTTAAGAACAAAGACAATGTATAAATTCAATTTCGGTATATTTGGTTTTTATTAACATTCTAATCATCACTTTTTAAAATAATAAACATTGCCCAGGGAGTGAAGGTTGTATAAAATAAGAGCAGTGTCAAGGGAAAAAAATGTCCTTTTAACACTATTTTTTTGTTGGCACAGGGGTTCATCTTTGCTCATTTTTCTCTCTTTTGTTTTTATATAGCACATTACATAAGCTTAAAAAACATGCATATGCTCTTGTTAATTAAAAAAATGAGAATACTTTTGGTACATCTTAATATCATTACAAAGTAAATTTGTTTTATAAATTCATACAATTGCTCATTTAATTGCTTCATTCATACAGTTGCCCAACTTACTTCTTGACAAACCGTTTTAATATGATACTTATTTTTGTTTGACTAAAACTATTTTTGCATGAATATTTTTTTACCTACAGAAAACCATGTGTAGTATGGGCATTTTTAGTCTCAGGAGATTATATAGTTGTGCTATGGATAATGTTTCAGACATAAAATTTGTTGTTGGTAGTCTGCTGTTTCCTGTTTCTACAGCACACAACAAGCCCTGTATAGGTAGATATAGGAAGACTGACTATTACCTATTCAGCAAGTATTTCCTACTGACATCTTTGAAATGATCTATAGGAATCAAATTCTATATATATTTTTCAACCAATAAAATTCCATCCGAAGGTTTGTTGTATAAACAATCATTACAAGGACAAATAATGCCAAAATACTTGTGGACATAGTTGTAGACTTACCATGTGTTATTTTTTAAACATTTAGAAAATAACAATAACTCCATTCACCACTCCTACAAATTTGAGAAAAAACATTTTTGTGAGCTAATATGAAATTATTTTCGAATTAAAACTTTGTATACAAGAAGTTCACACATCTATGCGAAATTAGGTTTTAGATCCCCTTAGAAATATAAAAACAGAAGCATATTACTTCTCAGGGTTCAAAATAATTTTGGGAGCTTGTTTAATCTACTCGTGCATAGACATGCACTCATACACATGCACACAATGGAAAACTAAGGCTTTGTCTATAAACTGACAAACACATTAGGCTTACTGTCATAAAGTCTGTCCACACATCTCACACTGCACTAAGAACACTTAATTACTTTATAAAACAAACTTTACTGCAAGGAAAATTGAACATTTTATTGTTATTGTATATTTCTGAAGAGAATATATAAATATTATTTCAACAAACTTTCTGCTTTTACTTTTCCTCCAGAAAATAAACTTATATATGTTTCATTTAAAAGATATGTTATTCTTGTTGTCGCTAAATATTTGGACTCCTGACATTTGAACAATGACAAAAATCTGGGTAGATGAATTCCAACAGGCCTAATGGAAAAGCAAGTGCTGTGATATGCATAGTTTCAGTATTATCACATGAATTACCAGGATATTGCTGAATACAACCACAAACTACCTTAATGACTCTAACTCTGGATTTTATTCTTACAGTTTATCTTGAAAGTCTTCCTCCTGATTTGGGTTGGCAACAAAACAATGAAGGTTTGAAATCAGAGTTTTTCCATCTCTCAGATCAATTACCCTCCCAGACTAAGTTTCACCTACCTAATACAGAAACCCATATCACAGCTATAATAATTAATCATATTGATATGCAACTATATGCTTTCTTAAGTTCTTAACCGCTTTTCTCAAAATCTTTCATCACTCCTTTTCAAGGGTTGATTAAAAAAAATGTCACTAAATAAAAGCAGCTTCATCAACAGATTATTAGTAAAATCTCTAACAATGTGAACAGAAGAAATAACAAAAAAGTCTATATATAAGGTGGAGAGGACTCTCAGTTGCATTGCTTTATATTTAGAATTTTTACCTAGCATTTTACCTGGTATTAATTAACATGAAACATGGAGAATAACAAAAATAAAAGAGAAAGTTGGCCTTGAACAATTATCTTAGATGTGTTAGACTTCAGTGAGGATCAAATTAACTAATATATGAAAAACATTAAAAATTGCATATTCACATATATGATATTTATTACAGCTTTATTTAAATTTTCAATATCTTTGCTTTATTTCTGCTTTTTTTGTCATTGTCTTTCATTTTTGTTCTTGATTTTTATTCTTCTCCATTTTCTTTCTGCTTATTTTTTTATTTCTTAATTTTTTTTTTACTGCTTTTTCAACATTTTTGGATTTCTTTTTCTCAATACTTATTCTTTATTTTCTATTTCCTTTAACAATATCCTTCTTTGAGACAGCTTTGTGTCTTTTACTTCTGTTTCATTTGAATTATTCTTTCTTTTTCATCTTTGTCTTTTGTTTTTCTTTCAGTCTTTGCTTCTTTACAGTTTTTTTACTCTTTTTTTCTTGCCACTCTTCTTTTTCAGTTCTATTACTCCTTATTACTCTTTTTTATACTTTTATTCTTCTATGTCTTCTTTTTCCTTTTATTTTTTATTTTATTTATTTATTTATTTTGCTGCCTTCTCCATCTTTTTGTCATCTTCTTCCACATTTTCTCTTCCTTCACTTTTCCGATCCACCTTTTCTTTTTCTTTTTCTCTACTTATTTTTTTCTCTCAAATGTCTTGGTATTCAACCCTCCAGATTCAGTTTACAGAATGTCACTTTCCTCTTCTCTCATTAATCTGCAAGCTTCCATACCCTGGTTACTATATGAACCCACCTGCTCACATAAACACAGGCCTGTATACAACCCACAGTTTACATTTCTGTGTACAGATGATATAACAACTTTGAATACTTCTATGATAACTTGAAGCTTCTTATCTTCAAAAAATATAAAAAATTAGTCATGATGCATAAAATACGTTCATATACTTATAGATAAACATTGTCATAGGCAGATGTATGAGTTTATATATTTATATCAGGATGTGTGTGTAGATATCAAACATGTGTGCCTATGTGTATATGTTTTTGGCATATTATGCATACATATGTAATTCTGGATGTGTTTCTAATGGGTGTGACAAAATATGAATCTTTTATGTAATAAACCAACCTTTTAGAGCTGACAGTTTCTAGGTAAGGTAACATATCTCACAGAAAATGAAAAGTCAAATAGAGAAAGGAAAAAGGAGAGCTAGAAAGATAGGAGGGAGTGAAGAATAAGGATAAAAAAAAAGAAAGAAAAGAAATCAAAAAGAGAAAGTGAAAAAGGTAGAAAGAATAGGAAACAGGAAAAGATAAAAAGGGAAGGAGAAGAAAAGAAAGAGGTATGAAAGAGAGAAAATCTGAGTTTTTGAATCAGTTGAAGCATCATCTGAGATGACGTAGAAAGTACTGGATCAAACAGAACATCATTAGATAATAAAAGAACAAAATTAGTAAGACCAACACTTCACTAACAGAACATAAAGATTGAGAAAGAATAGGATAAAAGTTGAGAGGGAAAAGTCAGAGAAATTAGTTTTTCAATCATTTCACCCCAAGCAAGGCAATAAAGCCACTAAGATTCAAGGGGTTACTGAGTGTGAAAGAATATGAGAAACAAAAAAATGTTATTATGATATAGAGGGAACAATAAAAGAACAAGAATTAAGAAGAAAGAAAATAATGATTGACACTGCATTTAAATTTTTGAAGATCAAAGTTAGCAAGAAAGCAAGAAGTCAGAAGAGATCTTCACAAGTAAGAAGACATTAAGATGCAAGAGGTTACTGAGTGTGAAAGAATATGAGAAAAAAGAACTATTAAGAAGAGAGAACTATGAAAAAACAAGAATTAAGAAGAAAAAAGATAATGATTGACATTGCATTTAAATTTTTGAAGATTAAAGTTGATAGGAAAGTAAGAAGCCAACGAGAGTTTCACAAATGAGAAGTGTCAGAAAAGAAACTGGTAGCATAGAACTTACAGTTTCATCAGCAATTTCAACTATAATATTGATGAAACTTAGCTACCAATTTACTACTGCAGTTAAGT
Source organism: Ascarosepion bandense (assembly GCA_037127315.1). Classification (NCBI taxonomy): domain Eukaryota; kingdom Metazoa; phylum Mollusca; class Cephalopoda; order Sepiida; family Sepiidae; genus Ascarosepion; species Ascarosepion bandense. Next base: position 3,014,082 of record JBBBDQ010000547.1, on the reverse strand, counting down.
TTGTAAAGTCATATAAAAAATAATTCAAATAAACACACTTTTTTAAAATTATTTTTAATAAAGTAAATCAAAAAAGCTAAAACAAAATGGAGCAGTTTTTTGTTTTTAATTATTTTTAATAAAGTAAATGAAAATGAAATTTATTTTTGATAAAGTAAATCAAAAACTGGTTCATATTTTACATAATGCATTTTCAAATGCCTTACATGAAAAGAAATATTCATTAACTAATGTTTTGTCCCTTAGCAAATAACTTTATTTGGTTATAAAATAGTTATGGTTTTCTTGTCCTGAGTTGTCTCAGTCATAAGTTGCCTCAACACTTAGTTAGTGGTATTTGGTTGGCAGTGTTAAGTGGGAGGTGTTCAGTTGTACTGCACCCCTGATAACCAATAACCACTAACAGCTCAAATTGCTTGATGTTTGTGAGTGTGACTTCATACAGTCAGTCAGTTAAGTGCCATATGTGATACACGCTTTGAGTGATCATGTCTTGAAAGAGACATGACTGACTGAGCAGAAGATTATCCAGCAGTAGGTTGCCATTGCTTTTTGCAGTAGACTGGTTGCCAGCCAAGGCTATAGAACCCAATCTGTCCTATTATTTAACCCATAACTGGAGGGAAGAGATGGATTAATACCTTTCCCAAAGGTATTTGTGTGTAAATGAATGCAAGGAATTCAACTGGAATTTGAACTCGGCTCCCCGATTTCTCATTCTCAGCCGATATCCACTGCACCACAATGCACATCCTGACTTCATACACCTATCTATATATTTTTATGCATACACATGAAAAAATTAAAGGTTTAAAATAGATTGAGACATCTCTTATGAAGAAAACTGTAAACTCCTGTATGGCAGATAGGAATACTTACCACTATACTACTAAGCACTTGACTGCTTATAGATTCTACCTTTTGTTTAGTCTTAAGAGGATTTTAGTGTGTGTTCCTGAAAGCCACGCAACATTAAAAATAAGTATTGTGAGCAGTTCTCATTGCCTGAGTTACATATGTCAATGCCTAAAAAATAAATCAGAGAAAAAAATAATATAACTATAAAAAGATGTTTGTTTAAGCAAAATGCTTTCATTAAGCATTCATTTGTAAAATGTTACAATGGCAACTATTTGTCTGGTAATTGATTACAGAGAAAGTGATTATTGCTTCTCATCTAATAAATATAATCAGTTGTTCATGAAAAGACAGGGTTAAGATGACTGGACATAGGACTGAGCATAGTTATTTTTAGCTTTGTCTTCAGTCAAAATGCTCTCTCTTTTTTATGAACATGAAATCATGATCTGTCTGATAGCATTCTCTTTTCTTTCTCTTCATGTGTAGGTTGTACAAAGATACTAAAATTACTAAAATACCATAAACAAGCTTCTTATCTCTTTCTTTCTCTTTCTCTCCCAACTCTCTCTCTCTCTCTCTCTCTCTCTCTCTCTCTCTCTCTCTCTCTCTCTCTCTCTATATATATATATATATGAGATCTGATCTAAAAGTCTTGGGAGTGTTGATATGCTAATGAAGCTAGGATACACAGAATGAAGCCTCTAGGTACAAAATGACCTTGAACTCTGTTGTACATGTACACTAAGTAATAATATTCTTGCCCACTTCTATTGTTTATAGCAGTGCTTAGAAAAAAAGTGTGTAGAGTGTGATCATCTTACCATACTACAAAGGTTCCATCAATGAACTTAGCAGAGAAAATTGAACAAAGAACCTGTATCAAATTTTGCAAAAATATTGGTGATCCCTGCAAAGTTGCAGAAACTGTATGGAGAAGTATGTATGAACTGGACATGAGTATATAAACAGTCCAAACATTTTGAAGATGGTAGGTAAAATGTCAAACGTGCTGCATGTTCTGGGAGATTTACAATCAGCACAACTGATGAAAATATTGCAGATGTGTGTACAGATGTTTAGAAAAACTTTCAACTCACAATATATGAGTTGGCGATGGATGTAAACATTAGTTACAGTTAAATTCAGTCCATTCTCACTGAAGCACAACATCTCCCAGGTTAAACACTCACTATGTTCCCTAGATCTTGCCCGTTGCAACTTTTTCCTCTTTTTAAAAATGAAATCCAACTTGAAAGGAACAAAATTTCAAGATGTTAAGGAAATCCAAAAGAATGCAATAGGGTAGCTGTTCATTATCTCACAAAAAGAGTTCTAGGAATGCTTCTTTTAATGGAAACAATGCCGGATAAAAATGTTTCTTCTAAAGGTGAGTAATTCAAAGGAAATTAAGTGCATAAAGAAGTACCTTTGGTCAACAGTTGCATCATATCACGGTATTGGTTGTGCCATTTCAAGCATGTATAGATGTCTCTGCAGATGTACATTGTAGTGCAGTGGACATCACCTCTGAATGAGAAATTGGAGAACTGAGTTCAAATTCTATTTGAATTCGTTGGATTCACTTATCCGCAAATACCCTTGGAAAAGGTATGAATCCATCTCTTCTCCCTTCAGCTATGGGTTGAACAGCAGGACAAATTGGGTTCTATAGCTTTGGTTGGCAATCAGTCTATCTTACTTGGAGGATAAAGGGTTTTGCATAGGGTCAACATCTCTACCTGTAAAAAAGACAAGTTACAGAAGTATCAACAACCTCTTGTTGATGACAAGGGGTTGTCAATGGTCTATGCTCCACTGATGGGGGTTAAGATAGATGTCTCTGCATATACTTTCAGTAAGAAACCTTGAGGCTGCATTATGCAGCCTCAAGGTTTCTTAACCACTTTCCTGCTGGTTTGTCTTAACCACTTTCCTGCTGGTTTGTTTTGCCTTAGATGATAGTGATAATATAATTTTTCTTTATATATATATATATATATATATATATATATATAATTAAGCAGTATCCTTGTTAATTTGTAAAGTTAATTCCACAAGGATCATAATCTGATGAGAACTCAATGTTAGAAATTAACAGAATATTATAATGAAAATAAATTGGAAAATTTATAAATCCATCAGTGAAAATTGATTTCATGAATATTTACAAAAATATTCAACCCATCAGACCAATTTTTTTACAAAAATGAATGGGTTAGATTTATCCAGATGAAAGAAATAGTGAAGGAGAGGGAGGAAAACATTTTGTTGTTGGGAGAGGGAATCAAATATACAATGTTAATTTTTGAACAGGGATGTCATGGTTATAATGTTACAATTACAAACCAGACGACGACTTTGGATTGAACTTTGGGTTAAACATTTTTAATTACAGGACAGTAAATTTAGTGGCAGTGTTTTAAATAGATAAACTGAATTGTTATATTTTTATATAAATTTTGACGGCAATAATAATATCTTTATTTTATTAATATAATTGTTTTGGTTTCATGACAATGATATTAATATTAATTTTTAGAATATAGTATGATAACAATGTTAATGATGATAAAAAATGAAAAAAGATAAAAAAATAATTTTAACTAAAAAACCTAATTATTCATTATAATTATTAATGACAATAATAATAATTATTATTTTTAATAATAATAATAGTAATGATAATAATGATAATTAAAAAAAATAATAAGAATAAAATTTGAAATTTAAATAATAAAAATAATATTAATAATACTATAAAGTTTTAAAAAAGGCATAGCCTTTAATGAAGAATTACATGGGTATTATATGATGTTACAGCTCACCTAGAATTTGGATTATGAGCATAGGTAAAAAAATATTTAAAATTAGAAATTTATATTAGAATTTGTTTCAAGTGAACATGGAGCTTAATGAACATTGTTGACGAGTGCTCATTGGTCGGTTTGAGGCTGCACATTTTAGGAATCCAGCATTCTTTGAATTTAAATTTTCCCTGCCAGAATTTACAACACGACAAACACACTATTTAAACTAAAGTGCACCGATAAATCACCAGTGAAAAAAAGACACAACAAGCAGCAACAAGCTCCAAAGAAACTGAAGAGGAAAATTCTCTGCAATCGATATACATGTAAAAAAACCCAGTTTCAATAAGAATAAAACCTTCTCACTCAACATCAAGCAACTTGAAAAAATACCAAAATTCTAAATTTCACTTTCCTAGTAAGAAAGAAATTCTACAAGTCAACTTTATTAATATTTAATACAAGCAAGAAGCAAACAAGTTCACTGCAGAAGTACTCAGAAGATAACACAAAAATACAATTTAGCCTACATTACATTCAAAGATAGAGAATCCATCCATATGATTTTTATGAAGTACTAACCTTCAAATGGCATGTGACAAAATTTAGGCCAAATCGGATTATTAGTTTACAAATTACAGTTATTTAAGTGAAGCTACTGTTGCAAATTTTCAAAACAATGGAAAAATCTGAATTTTGTGTATTGATAAAGCATTGCTTTCTGATGGGAAAAAATACTGTTCAAGCAAAACAATGGCTTGATAAGTGTTATTCAGACTCTGTTCTGTTGAAAACAACAGTTAAGAGGTGTTATGCTGACTTTAAATGTGTTCATACAGACACAAATGATGCTAAATGCTTAGGTTGCCCAAAATCTGCAGTTGTCTCGAAAAACACCAAAAAATCCACTAACTTGTTTTGGCCGATCCCAGATTGAAGTTGTGTGAGATAGCAGAGGAGTTGACTATATCTAAAGGCAGTGTATTCAGCATTTTGCATGAATATTTGTCAATGAGAAAGCGTGTGCCACGTTTGCTCACAGTTGATCAAAAACAACAGAGCATTGTTTGCAACTGTTTCAATGCAACAAGAAGGAGTTTTTGCATAAATATGTGATAATGGACGAAACATGGATCTATTGCATTGAAATTTTGGCCTATTTACTTCCTTTAATGAAAAGTCTATGAGAAATTATTACGCAATTTATTTTTTTCGGTACTCAATTTCAGCGGAAAGTTCGTGTATTTGCGTGTTTTTTTCCTTTTATGTTTTGTTGGTAATTAATTTAAGAAAGTTGCGTGTACTTAATTTGAGAAGAAGGTTAACTTTCAAATATATGAAAATAAGTGATAATTGTAGTTTTACTTAATTTTTTTCAATGAAAGTTAACTTTCAAAATATATGAAAATATAGAATTTTTTTAAGAAAGTTAACTTTTTAAAATGTATGAAAATAAGTGATAAGTGTAGTTTTTAACCTTCAAATACATTGCGTGTATTTGCATGTTTTTTTCCTTTTTTTTTAATTTCAGAAGAAAGTTAAATTTCAAATATGTGAAAATAATTTAAGTTAACTTTCTTCTGAAATTAAGCACATGCAACTTTCTTCCGAAATTAAGTACCCCCCCCCCCAAAATAGCGTAGTAATTTACAGTAAAGGAAGTAAAAAGGCCGAAATTAGTTTTCTACGCCTAAAGTGATTCTGCAGTGAATAACATATGAAAATGCTGGTTGTGGGTGACAAAAAGAGCGAGAAGATGTTCAATTTTTTTCTGGTCATTTACGTATTTTAAGGTAGGTTTCTAAAATATCTAATTGTTGATTGGAGTTAAGCATATACATTTGCACGGAAATAAGGATATTTTGGAAAAATTTGAAGGGATAAATGCCTTTGAGACCTAAAACCAAAATTTACCAAATGACCATTTATCAGGATATTCAGCATTTGTCCTGTATTCATCTCTTTTGTTCTCGATTGATTTTTTTTTTTTTTTTACTATCTTCTTTCACTTACAATTTTCTTTATTTTTATTCTGATTATTCCTTTTCTTCTTTCTCTGATTTTTACATTCCGGCTCTAACTTCTTTGGGTCCTGGGTATGATGGTAAACTGCATCTGGCAGCAAGGCCTCTGATTGGGAGGTTGTGAAGAGCATGGAACCACCACTTAATTGCTATTGTTCCCAGGTTCACCCTGAGCCGGAGTGGTTGCATCAGTTAGGGTCCCAGCTATGGGGTCAAAACTGAAAGTATAAAAATACATTTTTATAGAAATATATACATAAAAATAGACTTTTCTAGAAAAATATACATTTTTGTAGAAAGAATTATTACCATAACATATTTTTGAAGGGAAAAAAATTATTCTCAGCAAAACATTTTTGAATACAAAACTAGAAGACATTTTCAGTTTTCTAAAAATAAAAAAGAATAAACACAAAAAAATTTTCAATAAAATCTGACTAAATCAACCTTCTCAATATAACCAAACATTAAAAAAATACCTTAAAACCCTGCCTTTTTGGCATTTTTGGCATCAACTCACAGAGGTTGATATGTCGTTAAACCAAACTCAAAAAAACTAACTTCTTTATATTTCTTCTTCATTTCTTGAATTTACTTACTTTTCTTTCTTTCCCTGTTTTTCTATACTTTCTTCTTTTTATAATTTTCCCTCTTTTTATTTTGTCTTTTTATTTCAGCCCTTCATTATTTTCATTTTTTCTAATTTTTTAATTTTTCTTTATACATAAAAACTTTGAACCTTTTCTCTAAAAAATAATCAAAAACATAAAAAGAATAAAAAATAAATGTTGCTAATTAATTTTTCAATACCCATTTTATAGATATCACCATTCTTATATTTTAACTAGTGTACCCATATTAGAATGTACATTGTGGTGCAGTGAATATCATCTTGAAACAAGAAATTGGGGAGCCAAGTTTGAATTCCAGGTTAAATTCGTTGCATTCACTTATGCGCAAATACCCTTGGGAAATGTATTAATCTGCCTCTTCCCTCCAGTTATGGGTTAAATAACAGGACAGATTGGATTCTATAGCCTTGGTTGACAACCAGTTTACCACAGAAAGTAATGATAACTTACTGTGGGAAAATCTTCTGCCCAGTCAGTCATGTTTTGAAAGGGACATGATCACCCGAGTGTGTATCACGTATGGCAAATAACTGACTGACCCATGTTAAAATTGTTAGAAAGTTTTAATAGTGAAATGCAATGAAACATAAGTTTTGAAACAATGTATTGAAATTCAATAAAGAATTCACAACTAAAATAGAGGCCAATAAACCATTTAATTAATCCGTTCCTTTATAATTTTTAGATGTTCAGTGGTATGCATGATTTATTGATTGTTCCTGGTATAATATAAATTGCTTTTTGCTCAGTATATTTTTATGTTAAAAATTTTTTGTGTTTAATATAACAGTGAAATGGAAATATTTCTTGAAAGAACAAGATTAGCAACAGAACAACAAAGATCGTGATGACAAAACTTATTTCAAGATGATCACTTAATATAACGGTCTCTGTTATGCATGTTCCTATAGACAGTAATGGGTATGTTCCAGTCTTTATATAATATGTTAGATTCTATTGAGAGGGTAGTGTGTTTTTACTGACTAGTAGTTCTCTACTAGCAGTAGTTACAGTATTTACATAATTCGGACTATTCTCCTCACCTTTGTTGCCATTCGTATAACGTTTCGGCTGTTGTATGCTCTGGCCTTCTTCAGATGCTAGGAGTTTTGAACCGAACCCTTTATTACAATCACTGGGGTTCGGTTCGAAATTCCTAGCACCTGAAGAAGGCCAGAGCATACAACGGCCGAAATGTCGTACAAATGAAAGATGAGGACTATACTCTGGACAATGTAAATACTGTAAGTGCTGCCTCATTTCAGTAATATAGACAAATAGCAGTAGTTAGTTACTACATGCAGCTTGTGAGTCTTGTATTTGATTACATTATAAATATTAATATTAATTTCCAACCTATGTTTGGGTCATTACTCATGCAGTAACCTTTTTGGTTACAACAGTATCTGAGTGCTTCTCATGAAAGGCTTAATCAAATGACTACAATCTAAGAAACATGAAGTAATTTTATCTAAATGCAGATAAATATTTTGCATAAATTATCAAAATGACTAAGGGAAGTAACCACTTATAAATTTACTAACTTAAGTTGATTTACCTTCCTTCCCACTGCAGATAGGACAGGAAATATATAAATATATAGACACTGATAATTATTATATGGTTTGATGTTATAACTTCCCGAGACGGATTTATGAGCATAAGAATCATGTTTTAAACAAATCTAGATTTTCTATTAGGCCAATAATAAAATAATTCCCATTTTATCAATGTAAAAATTGACAAGTTTGAGGAGCTCTAGTAATCATGCATATGTATGAAAATGACTCTAAATCAGTTGAGACAATTTTTTTCTCTTGAATATATCTAAACTTATTTATAAATGGAACTTTGTCTGTGTGTGTGTTTTTTTTTTTGTTTTTTTTTAATCGTATCACCCCGAGCAAGGCGGTAATGCCACTGATGTGCAGGGGGCTACGTAATAGTGAAAAGATCGTAAAAGAGAAAGCTGGAAACCATATCCTAAACAGGGAACAAGGGATGAGCCTCTTAACCTGTTCAATAGACATGGGTGGAGTGTGAACCGGGCGATAGATAGATCTATCTACTCCAATTGAAAAAAAAAAAACCCGAGAAGATTGGAAAAGAGAAAGACAGAAACCATATCCTAAACAGGGAACAAGGGATGAGCCTCTTAACCTGTTCAATAGACATGGGTGGAGTGTGAACCGGGCGATAGATAGATCTATCTACTCCAATTGAAGAAAAAAACAAAGTGAGAAGATTGGAAAAGAGAAAGCCAGAAACCACATCCTAAACAGGGAACAAGGGATGAGTCTCTTAACCTGTTCAATAGACATGGGTGGAGTGTGAACCGGGCGATAGATAGATCTATCTACTCCAATTGAAAAAAAAAATAAAAAAAAACAAAGTGAGAAGATTGGAAAAGAGAAAGCCGGAAACCACATCCTAAACAGGGAACAAGGGATGAGCCTCTTAACTTGTTTAATAGACATGGGTGTGTCCGTTACCTATAGACTCCGAAACGGCTGAACCGATTTTCTTGAAAAGTTACACAGTTGTACTATAAGTGTCTGCGAGTGTTCTTAGCTAGGTTTTGTGTCAAGGTACCCCCAATAAATATGGAAAATTGATAATTGAAAAAAAAGGTTATAGAAGGAGTGGCCCAATTTTAATCAAATTTGATACACTCATAGACAAAGACATAAGAAACGATATTCAGAAGTTTCAAGGTTGCAGTTCTTACAATAGTGCAGAAAATTGATAATATATATATATAAGTCAAGATGTTTGTGTGTGTGTGTATCTGTTTATCTGCCTGTATGTCTGTATTTTTTTCAGCCCTTTTATTTTAGTTTTTGCTTCGGGTTTGGCTCTAAGTAGGTATAATTGTAGTTCTTAGTCTCAGCCATGATACCATTTACTCAGAGGACTTATTTAGCCTTCAAAATTCAGTTTACAACAAAAAAAACTTATTTGATATCGATACCAGGAAATCAAAATTTGACTTACATCCTTCATTTTTCTTTCAGTCTACGGTTTCGTTTTAACTGGAAACAACTATTGTTTTTTTAGTCTTTCATGCCAATGTCCAAAGAGTCTGAGCTCCAGAACCATGGATTAGTTTTACCCGAGCAACGCTGGGCTATACTGCTAGTCTTACATATCTATAAGTCTACCATTCAACTATACCTTGAATATTACTGCCACACATGGTCCAGTGCTCTTGCTTTATATTTAGAGATTCTTTATAAAATCCAAAAAAGTATCAGCAATATTATTAGTCCTGACAAGACATCTCAACTTCAGTCCCTTTTTCATTGCTGTAGAGTTGCTTCTCTGTGCCATTTTGATAAATAATTTCATGGCAATTGTTCAGATGGGCTTTTAGCTATGATAAATAAACTTTATGAATTTAAGCACAGTGCTAGATCTAATCATAAGTTCTATGCTAAGGGTTTTTTTCTTGCTTTCTTGCTTTCCAGACAAGTTTGATCTTCAAAAAATTAAATGAAATGTCAGTCATTATCTACTGTCTTCCTGATTACTTTTCTATTGTTCTCACTCAACAATAATGCTTCTGTTTTCTAATTCTTTCACACCCAGTAACCTCTTTGTTTCTTAGTGGCTTTACTGCCTTACTTGTAGTGAATCCAATTAAAAAAATACTGGTACTTGATTCATTGTTTTTTTAGGGAGCTTTTGCTATGATTTTCTTATACACATGTTCTTTGGTAAGTAGTGTCATAAACTTGGTACTAGGAAATAAGTCAGGGCTCTTAACAGTTTTACAAATATAGGGTTTATTTATCTAATTTAGTAATTTTTTTCTTTTTTACTAATCCTTCCTTTACTTGACAGGTTTGATCAACTGTTTTATTTCTATTTGTAGATACATGATTATTTGGGTGCCTACTTTTATTCATTTTTTTCTTCTTCCTCTTTTTTCTCTCTAGTTTCTCATTTTCTTCTTTTCTTTATTTTATTCTACTTTTTCTCATTTTCATATATTTTTCATCCTTTCTTCTGTTCCTCCTCCTTTTTCCTTTCTTACTTCTGCTTCTTCCTGTCATTTTTTCTTCTTTTTCTTTTCCTTTTCCTCTCACCTTTTCTTTCCACCCACTTTTCTACTTATATAAATTTTACAAGCTAATAATACTTATTTTCTCAGAGTGTAGATAATATATATATGTACTAAATGTCTGGTGTTACTAATGTTTGTGTACCCTTGTTTTATATATAAAATATTTTCATGTTTAACTCATTTTTGAAATTCATTTCTTTTGGTTATTCTAGTTTTTTTTTTTTTATAATCATATCACCCCAAGCAAGGTGGTAACACCACTGATGTGCAGGGGGCTACATAGAAGTGAAAAGATTGGAAAAGAGTGAACTGGAAACCGCATCCTAAACAGGAAACAAGGGATGAGCCTCTTCACCTGTTCAATAGACGAGGGTGGAGTGTGAACCAGGCGATAGTTTAGTCTATCTACTCCAATTGAAAAAAAAAAAAAAAAGTGAGAAGATTGGAAAAGAGAAAACCAGAAACTGCATCCTAAACAGGAAACAAGGGATGAGCCTCTTCACCTGTTCAATAGACGTGGGTGGAGTGTGAACCGGGTGATAGTTCTTCCTTTTGTTATGGTGTTAGTATATCACAGATATACAAATGCCTATATTGAACCTTGGAGAGTAGAGAAGATCTTTTCCCAAACATCTAATTACCATCATTCTACAACAGTGAGTAATCAGTACAGATTAGAAATAAAAAATAAGCTTTCAACATAATTTAAAGTTGCATATCTTTTTTCTCGAGGAAACCTATCAGAAGGTGATTGTTGCTCAACCACTTGAGCTACTGATTGAAGAAGATCAATTCTGACCATAGTTTTATTCCTTCTTCTCCTTGGATGCCTAATATTGCTTTATATAATACTGTTCATATACAATAGATGTTTTAGTTGAAAGTGCAGGTGACCCAATCATTCACAATACAGAGAATAGAATTGGAAAATCAATTTCAGTCGCCATCTGAAATAGTTTACATTCACTTTGCACTCATGGACTTGTGAAAGGAAACAATATATTTGTCTCCAATTATGAATAAACTGTAGGGAAATTAGAGCCTTTTACCCTTGTAAAGCAGTTCTTATTTTATATTGGGCTGGTATTTTTTTTAATTGATGTGTTGCTCCAAGACTCTGGCGATCATGGCTCTCCACAACTTCCTATCCTATGTAGCTCTAAGCAATGTTTGCGTCCTCTATCTCCCTCAATACTCTGCAATACATTTACACAAGTTTATTAAATAGGTTACCTGCTGTTTCCCTTTGCCCCATTTACTTTCAATATGTTTTGTATCAAATTCTCCAAGCCCTCTTTCCTCATTATATTTCCTTGAAATTTCACCTATCTTTTTCAGATTCTAAGTGTCCTCTTTGTCTACATTTTCCTTAAACTTCCTCATTGCCCACATATTTCATCCATGATGTACTCAATATCCTTCTTTAGAATCATATCTCTTGCCTCAAGTGATATTTCAACATGGTGTAATGGTTAGCAAGCTTGTCTTGCTAAAACAATTTTGAATAAGTAATGAGTTCAATCCTCACTGGGTTCCCCAAACATTTGACCTTGTGCCACATTTAAGCTATCATTAGAAAATCACTATACCTCTTGTCTCAAGGTTCCTGAATATATGAAAATTTATGTGCTACTGAACCTGCAGCAGCATTTCTTGGTGTAGTTATGGCCCTTTGCTCAGCTAAGTACAGAATAAACAATACAAATAAAATTAATTGTAATAATATATTTAATTTTATTATTAGATGAAGCATTATTAATTATTATTCTTTTATGATTATAAGAATACATGAAAGTAAAGAATCTGAATGGAGTTGAGGCTGGCATCCAATATGGTTATACATTTCAAAATTATTTAAATATTTGTTAGAATTGATATCTCTTACAAAATAGGAAAGCACAATTGCAAAGATGCATCTAAAATTAATTTTAATAGCAAGAGTAGAAATATTTACTTAAATGATCAGGTTCAAGGCAAAATGCAATTTAATTTTCAGAAAATAAAATATTATGTTAATATAATGATATAATCTTCGTAAAACCAGATCTTCTGATTCATGTTATACAAATTTCCACCACTGGCTGGTTGTGAACACTTTGAAACCCAAGACTGAACTAAAAACTTTCTCAACTGCACATAGGCTCCTCATATAGCTTCTGTTTCACTTACACACAATCCAAAATTTTCACTCAGTAGCACCCACTCCTGCCTAAAGAAACAAAACAAAAATTGAAGCTGATCTGAGCCTAAGAAACAGATATAAAAACCAGTTAAAGAGAATTTTTCAGCAGTTGGTTAGCTTACCAGCCATGGATTCACAACGCTCATCAGGATGTGATATTCCCTTTTCCAAAGAACACTCACCAAAGACTGTCACCACAGTAAGTCATAACTCACGCTCTCTCTCTTACAGTATGTCTGCATGGACGACTTTAATGACTCTAGTTATCTCTTTTTCAACAAGAGAAATGATGATTGTAACCTTTCTCTCGCCTTTGTTGCCTATTGGTTACAATTGTAACCAATAGGCAACAAAGAGTTAATACAATTCTTAAACTTCCATCATTTCTTCTTTGTTCTGCCACTATACACTTAATATAAGAATATTTTTTACAAACCTTTATTCCAAAGCTTATTTCATGTACACATCTAAAGACTATCTATTCAATTACTTATTGATATTATTATTATTTTTAAAAAGTTCTTTTTGACCTGCATTTGTTTTATAATCATATACCAAGTCATAACCATTGACCTAAGTGGAGCAAAGGATGTTATTTTTGTTGTTCCTATTTAATTAAACAAAAAAGACAACTATTAACAAACAAAAAAACTTAAATTGGCAAAATTCTTTGCAGGTTATGTTAGAAATATTATTTGTTAGGACTATGTCTTGGATTTCCTGGGGAGATGGTGCACCTGGAATTTTGTTGATTTGTTCTTGAGTTCCTTTCTTTATAAGAATCAAAACTTCAACTACAACAGGAACAGTTTTAGTTTTAAAGTGTTACTTTTTTTATTTCCATCTCCAGGTCTTTCTATTCACTTAATTTTTCAAAAGTCTTTGCAGAGATGTTTTTGTCCCTTGATACGCACATGTTGTATAAACTTTTCTGTCTTTGATAATAATGTCTGGGTGATTTACTTGCATTGTTTCATCTGTGTTGATAGAAAAATACCAGAGGATGATTCCTTGAATCTCATTCAGGGTGGTGTTTATATCAGTTTGTAGCTGTTTTTATTCTGTAGTAATGATATATTTTCCAATGAAGATATTGACTTACTCAGCCGTGACAATTTTTATACTCATTGGGTGTAAGTATTGAGCATCCTGAAATAAGGTAATCAACATTTTCAATGTATTGACTACAAAAACTACATTTTGGGTCTGTATCAACTCGGAATGACAAATCGGGGAGCTGAGTTCAAATTCTAGTTGAATTCCTCGCATTCACTTATGCTCAAATACCATTGGGAAAGGTATTAATCTGTCTCCTCCCTCCAGTTATGGATTAAATAATAGAACAAATTGGGTTCTATAGCTTTGGCTGGCAACCAGTCTACCGGAGAAAGCAATGGCAATCTACTGCGAGATAATCTTCTGCCCAGTCAGTCATCTTGAAAGAGACATGATCGCCCAAGTGTGTATCATGTATGGCACTTAACTGACTGACTATTATGCAAAATATTAGCTTGGTAGTTATGTGTAAGCAGGCTCTGGTCTTCTGCAACAAGAATAAACCCTTCAGTCTTACCCTTAAATACTGAACTCCTAACCCACTGGTGAGTTGCTAATTGATCTATATCAGCATATTTGCATTAGAGAAGGAACTGGCTATCTAAAGGCTTTTGGCTCCAGCTTTTTTCAATTTTTGTTTCAGTTTTCTTGCTCATTTTGTAGCAGTTGTATCTACTTCATCAGAATTTTTAAGATTTAACCTGAAATCACTTGCATATTTATGTGCTTCTTTTGATACAGAATAAAGCTTTTTACTTCTTCATGCTCCACTATGAGTTATATTATCCAATCTTGTATAGCTGCAAGTCGTCGTCGTCGTCGTCATCATCATCATCATCATATTATTATTATGTCATTTTTCATCATATTTCGATTTCTGCTTTGGTCTCACTACCAACCAAGTCTGCGGGGAGACCTAAGGCAGGTAGTGGCATGTTGTTATGACTCCATTTCATGTTTTTCTATCTTCCCTATCATCCCCAGCATTACATAGATAACGTTTTCCTTAGTGTGTGGGCTGTACTTAATAAGACAATTTTTTGTATATCTCTTAAGCTGGGGTTTCCAGGGATTCTTTCAATGTGTTGTTTTGCTCCATTTTTTATCATTCCAAGTGCACCTACTATCACTGGTACAACTCTTGTTTTCAATTTCCACATTTTTTCTATTTCAATTTCCAGGTCTTTATATTTTGACAGTTTTTCAAATTCCTTGGTTGCTATGTTACAATCCACTGGACAAGCCATATCAATTAATAGACAAGTTTTCTCCTTCTGGTTTTTAACAATAATGTCTGGCCTGTTTGCTTCAATTTTTCTGTCTGTGTAGATGGTGTAATCCCATAGAATGGTTACATCTTCTATTTCTGTAACCGGTGCTGGATGATGTTCATACCAGTGTTTGTTTACAGCTTTTCCATAATGTTTGCACATTGCCCAATGTAAATATTGCCCAACTCTATCGTGGCGATTTTTATATTCGTTTGGGGCAAGCACAGAACAGCCTGAGATTAGGTGGTCTATTGTTTCTTGGTGTTTATCACAAAACCTGCATTTTGGATCCATATTATTATGCATAATATTTGCCTGAAAGTTTCTCGTGAAAAGACTTTGGTCTTGTGCTGCAAGTATAAATCCTTCAGTTTCAGACTTTAATTCAGATGCACGTAACCATCGATGAGTATTAATTTTGTCAACATTGGATTTATTGGCACGTACTGGATATTGGCCATGCAGAGGTTTGTCTTGCCAGCGCTGTTTCATCTTTTCAAGAACTTTATCTTTGGCTTTCATTTTCATATTTTTTGCCGCAATAGTTGGTTCTTGGCTACTGTTTTGCTTTTCTACAGAATCTACTAACTGTAAATCTTGTTTGTATTTACTGCCTTCTTTTATTATTGAATATTTTTTCTTTCTTTCTTCATGTTGCCTTACTAATTGTATCATCCAATCCTTTGTTGTTTCTATGTATGTTAGTAAGCCAATAGTTGTTGTCTTGTATGACAATTCCAGCTGAATAAGACCCCTTCCACCTTCTTTACGGGGTATGTATAGACGGTCTACATCAGCCTTTGGATGATGCATCTTATGCTTAGAAAGAAGCTTTCTTGTTTTAGCATCCATTCGCATCCATTATTATTATTATTATTATTATTATTTCCTTTGATTTTTGGTGTATACTCATGTTTTTACAGGTCCCTACCAGAGACCTAAGTTCAGAAATAGCATCACAATATTTTTTACTGAGCAGTTTTGAGTGAGAAAAACAAAAATCCCCCAAGATCACACACAACTTACATAGCTAAGGCCCTTCATAAGGTGTGGGCTGTATTTGTGAATACAATTTTTGTATTTCTTTAAGGTTTGAGCTATCAGCTTTCAATAAGTATATCGAAAACTTTTCCAATCAATCCAAGGGTTCCAACTATAATAAATTGTTGATATCCTCATGAACTACATTATGAGATTTTGATTCTAATGTTCTTGCATTTTGATAGTTTTTGAAGATCTTCAAAGATACATTGCTGTCTGCAGAGACTTCCATGTCAATAAGAAGGCACATTTTGTTTTTGGGGTCTCTGATCATAATGTCTGGGTCATTAGCTTTGATTGTTCTGTTGGTGTGTATTGTAAAGTCCCATAAAATTGTTACAGGTTCTATGTCAGTAATCAGGTCTGGGTAGTGTTCATAGTAATTTCCTGAAGTTTCCTTTCCATAAAAGTTGCAGATTTTCCAATGTAGATATATTATTATTATTATATATCAAGTCATTATTAATACTATTCAGCTGTAGCTGTTGTTTCATTTGTTATAATGGTGAATATAAGTATTGAGATTCTGGTAATATTGCGGCATTATCTTAAACTTGGTCTTAAAACTGCTGAAGCTACTTGCAGAATTTGAGAAATACAAGGAAATGAAATGAAACAATGCCTGACTATATTGCTCAAAATTGGTTTAAGTATTTTAAGTAGTAACTTGTTCCTTGAAATATAGCCCGAAGTAGATGACCATCACATTTTAATTATGATACTTTAAAACACAAGATAGTTAGCACTAGCTGTAAATAGCACAAAAATATTCAGAAGAGCTAGGATCAATGGAAGATAACATATTTTTATTATTATTACTTCAAATGTTATTTTTAGTGGATACCCATATTTGAGTAGATGTTCTATTTATTTTAAACAGTATTTATTTTGTCTAGCATCCTGCATATTTGAGAAAACTTAATAAAATGAATTTGTGCCTTCTGGATGAATTCAAACCTGCGCCTCACTTTGCACAAGGAACCACCATCTGATCCAGCATACTTTTCTGCTTTGGCTCTGAAGAGAGTCACAATAAAACAAGGTGCCATCAAAGCACACTGACTTGTTCAGATTTTCTGAAACACATATCTGCTCAGTTTTGTATCTGAAATATAAACAAAGTAATTTCTAAATAATTAATTGATTTTATTTTTTACATATTTTTATCACTTCAAATGTTATTTTTAGGGGATACCCATTTTTGAGTAGATACACTATTTATTTTAAACAGAATTTATTTCATCTACTGGTCTGCATACTCAAGAAAATTTAATAAAGACAATGTACTCTCCAGCAGGATTCAAATCTACTTGTGTAATACATGGATTCACTTTTCCCTGTAGCTATGGATAAATAGTAGTGTGTTTGAAGTTCTTTAGCACTGTTCAGCTTAGATGATAGGTTAATAACCTGGCCTTAAGTGAAACTCTTATCTGTGATCCATTGCTAAAGATGCTGGAAAAATGGTTAGTTCCCTGTACCGCTCCAGTAAGTACCTGACTTCTCATGCTATCCTCTACCTTTATAAGAGCCAAATCAGGCCCCAAATGGAGTACTGTTTCCATATTTGGGAAGGAACTGCACAGTTCTCACTTGTTAGTAGTCTTGATAGAATTCAAAAGCATCTTTGAGTCCTTGTCGGAGAAGAATTATTTTCCCCACCTCCAACGTCTATCTTACCGGTGGGATGTGGCAAGTTTCTCACTGCTCTGTTACTACTACCATGGAAAATGCTATGATGAACTACAGTCCTTGGTCCCACCAAATCAAACTTTCATGTCTAAGACCTGCCATGCCACTTTACATAGTAGCAAACAACCCACACTCCCTCCATATTCCATTGATGAGAAGTAAGTTCCATTCAAACAGCTTCTTCCTGCAAACCATTGCCCTGCGGAACAGACTCCCAAGATCATTTCAATATTAACCTGTTCAAGTCTAGAGTTAACCGTTATCTTCCCCTTCTATCCATATAAATTACCTCTTAATGTAAACCACTACCTTCAGTGGCTCCTGGGCTTAGTACAGGGTAAACACTACTGTAAAAAAATAAATAAATAAAGGTTCACTTGTTAGTGAAATTGCAGTAGTATCACTTGTAGTTGTGGTTCTATGCTCCAAAAGTAGTTTGCAAAAATAAACAACAACAATAAACACTATATAAATCTGTAGTCTGACACAATTATTAACTAAAATTTGATACAAAATTTTCACTGTATAATGTTAATTATATATATATACTATATTGTCTATGGAGAATTCTTGGGTTAGATGTATTGACAAGGAAGGAGATTATGCAAAAAAATAAATTTTTGTTTTGTAAAATAAATGCTTTTTATTAAGAGGCTAAGCACTTTTTGATAAGACTGTGCCATAATCTAATATACGTACTTGGTGATTTTTTTGATGAATTTGAACCAAACAAAGTACTGCTTTATATATTGCTTTTCATCATTGAGGTATGACGATTATATAGATACTTACAACTACATCTCTCCAGTCTTCATGATTATCCATTGCCCCTGGTATGTTTTTGAGTTGGCATCCTGTACCTTCACATATTAATGTATATATTGAATGGGTGATCAATGATACACCCTTGTGCAAACTTATTTAAACAACTGCTTTAGTTTCCTTTCTTTCACATAAGATCAGTTTAAGACTCATTGGAGTGACAGGGTGTAATTGATTTTTATTTTTTCCTCTGATTAGGTCATTTGCAGTGGTGTGCAGTAATATGAATTTATTTTTGGGAATATGATGAAATTCGTTTGACTTTAAAAAATGTTGTGTCATCAGTGATTGCATCAGATTTTTATCATGCCCAGACACTATTGTCTCAGTAGTCAATTAGTTGTTCTACAACCTTTGTCTGTGATGATCATTACTCCAAGGAAGTGTACAAAAATTGTAAAGCTACATGAACACACTGGCAAGCCTTAAAGAGAGATTATGGATATTGTTAGTGTCAACCTTTCAAATGTCAGTTGTGTTATAAAATCGAATAAACAAACTGAATCCATCAGTCCAAAACATAAAGGAAAATGTGGTCAGAAGAGAAAAACAATGCCAAGAGACAACTTATACATGATCAGGAAAAGTGTGAAAGATCCTAGAAAGACATTATTTGTTTTGTTTTAATTAATTTTCACAAGGGTGTAGAATATCCATGTCTTAGTATCCACAACAGAATGTCACTGATAAGCTCAACCTTACTTTTCCAGTAATAACCTACAAATCTTATTTTCTTTCCCAAATAACTTATTTCTAACATATTTCTCATACGTTAAATCTAATAATAATATGATGACTGTCTTTTGTCCACCTGTCAATCACATGACAGTCTGATTAACAATTCTCTGATGACATGCAATGAAACCTTATGATAATATCAAAATTAAGCCTGAAATTGTTATACTATCAAACCTCATTTTTTAGATCGCTTTAGAGCAGGGATTTTTAAAAACTAGAAGTGATTATATGAAATTTGAAAAGTTTGACCATTATTATTATGGGGATTATTATGGTTTGCCAAGATGCCTGCTAGTTGGTGCTGCTTTAGGACTATAAAAGAACAAGTATAAACCTTTCTCCTACTTCTCTGTTTTGTTCTAAAATGAAGCAGCACCAACATGAACTCATTTTCAATGGGGGGGAAGGTTATCTCCCCCAAGTGGCCAATGAATAAATCTTAATTTACATAAACACATGTATCTTATACATCACATATACATTTCCTAATAATAAAACCATCATTTTTTTTTCCATTTCAACTATTTATGTGCACACTAGTAAATTTTCTCTCTTCTTTAATTGTTATAGTTAATATGAAAATATATATGTTAAATTTCTTCACATGTTGAAATTTATTTCTCCTGAAAATGTAGAATTCAATTTCTTTAAAAGTTCTCAATCCTAACTTCATCATAATAAAAACATACAGACAAGCATACTCTATATTATAAATATCATTTAACTATTTAATTTAATTTTTAACTTAATTGATTCTTTTGGTTTCCATATTGTCAAATTTATAAAATTTATTTATACTATTTACATTTGGACTATAATCCTTATCTTTGTTGGTTTTATTACAATGTTTCAGATGTTGTGTCCTCCAGCCTTCATCAGGTGTATATCAATTTGGTAACCTACATTGAATTCCAAACTAAACCCTTTCTTTAATTTATGGGTGTAGACTGTTTTCATTCCACTACCCATATCTCATTTAGTTCTTATTTTTGGTACTGCTTAGTTATTGCTTGCTTTCCACTGAGTCCAAGTACACACTGCCTGGCTCAGGGATTGAATTTAGACTCATTAGAAAAAGAGAGAACAATAACTGAGAAGTATTAAAAATGAGAATTAGATGAGATATCCCCAGACATGGACAGTGGATAAAGGACAGGGGACACAACAGCTGTAATGTGATAACAACAACAACAACAATGATGTGGATAATAGTTTGAATGTACAATAGTGTAAATAATAATAACTCCTTGTCCCAGAAATTCAGATAGAAATTATAAAAACTTCACCCCAAGGAAGGCAATAAAGCAACTAAGATGAAGAAGTAAATTACTGAAAAGTAATTGAAACTCACCTGAAGTGAGCTGAATGTGTAATGCTCCTCATGCCAATAACATTTCCACCAAGCTTCTCTATGACATATGATTTCATTCTTGTGTTCCTTTCAAATTTATATTTAAACTGGGGTCATCAGGAGAGAATGTGCATCGTTTGGGGATGTGAAAGTGTGAAAGAATATGGTCAAAAGAAAGTATTATTACTTTATTATTACTTTATTACTTTATTAAAAACATTATTACTTATAAAACTTTAGTTTGGAATTTTAATGAGTGTGAAAAAATATGATCAAAAGAAAACATAATTATAGAAAGAGAACAATAAAAGAATGAGAATTAAGAAGAAAGAAGATAACAATTGATATTGCATTTAAATTTTTGAAGATCAAAGTTGACTGGAAAGCAAAAGATTAGAAAAGAGTTCCATAAACAAGAAGTGTAAGAGAAGAAACTGGTAGAATAGAACTTATGATTATATCTAGCCATTTCAACTGAAGAGACTTTGCTACTAATCTAGTCAGTCAGTTAATTGCCATACGTGATACACACTTGGGCGATCATGTCTCGAAAGAGACATGACTGACTGGGCAGAAGATTATCCCGCAGTAGGTTGCCATTGCTTTCTGCGCTAGACTGGTTGCCGACCAAGGCTATAGAACCCAGTCTGTCCTGTTATTTAACCCATAACTGGAAGGAATAGACAGATTAATACCTTTCCCAAGGGTATTTGCGCGTAAGTGAATGCAAGGAATTTAACTGGAATTCGAACTTGGCTCTCTGATTTAGTACTATGTTGAAATTCATTAAGTTTAGGTATTAAAGAGAAAAGATCCTTAAAACAATTGCCATGAAAATATCTACAGAAAAGGCACAGGAAAGCTATGGAAAAGTGACTGAAACAGAGATGCCAGGTCAGGACAAATAACATTGCAGATTCTTCTTTGGATTTTATCAAGTATCTCTAAATATATAACAGAAGGAACTACATGAATTTAAAACAACAACAAAAAAAACAAAAAAAACAAAAAAAAATACTTTCATTTCATGCATTAATCTATATCTTTGCAATCTATCTGATAATATTTTTTTTAAATTGAAAGAGGCCTGTGGGTGTAAATTCAATTCTTATACTTTTTCATGTTGTAACCTCTCAGTTAAAGTGGGATAAAAAAGAAGTTGAGCTATGACATCTACTTTTAGTGCCTTCATTCTTTTGTAAACTAAATAGCACTTCAAGGCTTTAAATGTCTGTGTACTATAATATATCTGTGTTTATGTGTGAATGTCCTGTTTTTTTTTCTTCTTTTGTTCTCCCTTTTTGAAGCCTTGCTGACATCAGGTGAGTCATCTGTTGCTTTAAGAGTAATTAAGTCATTGGTCACTCCACTTTAGATATCTGACCTCAACATATACTTACCTCTCCACTTGTGGTTAACAAAAAAAGAGGGTCAATTGACAGTAACTTCAAACACTTTAACCTTCCTCAAGTCAAAGCTTATGAAATTAAGAACCCAAATATGATTTTAAAACTCTATGTAAGCCCTGACTCTTAAGTAGTTTACTGATACTCAAGTGATTTTTCAAAAAGATAGTTTGATGTTGCTTACTAAAAGTAATGTACTTAAAATATTATACACTTAATGACAGCATATATACACATACACATTATTAATCAACTATTAAAATTGAAGGTAGGATTTTAAATATAAAATTGAAGGTAGGATTTTTAAAAGAAGGACTTTACATTTTTGTTTGATTTAATAATTATGTACATTTATAAAATGCAACATCTATCTATCTATCTATCTATCTATCTATCTATCAGTTTATTTCTATCTATCTATCTATCTAGCTAGCTAGCTAGCTAGCTAGATAGATAGCTAAATAGGGAGTAAATAGATAAAGGATAAAATATATTGTTATATAAATTAGATTTTGCAACTAAAGTAGAACTCAAGCAACTTAATGTGAATCATGTTTTGCCTTGCTAGATTAAATGTAGATTTGGTTCAAATAAAATTTGTTTCTGATACACCAGCAAAACATGTTAAAATAGGAGTTTTCAAATTGTCATACATATTTACTAGTCTGTTGGATACACAATACATCTTAGAAGACAAACATTGAAAACATATTAACAATGAACCCCTTGAAAATAGCTAATGAATTGGTCAAAAGCGTTTCGGACTCCCTTAGCCTCCTTCGAAAAGAAAACTGTAAGAATATTAAAAAAATTGAATAAAACTTATTAGATTTCCCTTGTCTCTCACATTCAATAAACATGTATAAAAGAAAGGTTGGTTATATATATATATAAAAACTAAATTTTGAAATTTGTGTATGTATATATACATGGGTGTATTACTATGTATATGTTTTTTCTTACTAATGTTTGTGAATATTTCTCCATATGTGAATGTTTGTAAGTTTATTCATGTATGCGTTCTTTTTCTCTCCTCCGTCTAAAATATTAATAATTTTCTAAATCTACAAAATTGCTAAAATATATATACATATGTTTTTTTTTTTGTTTTTTTTAGCAACAAAAATATAGTAGATATAATAGTTAATTAATAATGCTGATCTTAATTTTATAAAATTTTAATACCAATGCCCACCAAGATTAATTTTAAGTCTTCCCACATATTCTCCAAAGTAAAAGTTGCTTTACTCTGATTGGTCCACATTGTACATACAATAATGCCTCCCTGATGAAAGAGGTCTTGCTTGTTCTTAACCTTTTAAAGCCATTCATTTGAAATAACAACATCACTTGAAAAGACACAAAAAGTGTCGAAACAAAATAGCTACTTTTGTAGTGATATTATAACATATCAATGTTATAATTTATTAATAAATATTATTATTATTATATATATATATATATATATATATATATATTCAACTTTTACATTAGATCATGTAAAGTAACTACAACAAAATTGTACATTTGGTCTCAACAGTGAAAAAAATGTCAACTACCATCAGGTAGGTAACATCATTGATAAAACATTGATTTTTCAATGTCAAAACCAAATGTAAAAATTTTGTAGTAGTTACTTTACATCTTCTAATGTAAAAGTTGAATAATATTTATTTAATTAATAATTTATTGCTCTATTTTTATATTGAGCCCTGTTTTGAATTGATGTTTCGAACATTGCAATTTTATTCTTTGTTCTTTTACATTTATATATATATATATATATATATATATATTGTACTTGCATTAATCAAACAGTGCTTGGTGTAATACAACTGAGCTATTAAGTATATATTAATATATATATTATCCCTCGCTGATAGCATAACTCAAAGTTTCATGCACAACGCAATCTTCAGGTGCTAAATATAAACTGGATGTTATGTAATTTAAATTTTAATAAACATATCTGGTTGTTGGCATAGCTATGTAATATAGTGGGATTACAGTTATTTTAATTTTGAAAATTATATATACCATTTGAAATAAATGGGATTTGTGTGTGTGTGTGTGTGTGTGTGTGTATATATATATATATATATATATATATATCAAATATTATAGTTGTAAATATGAATTATTCATATTAAAAATAAAGGCAGATTACTTGTACTTTTAAAGAAAATTCATAATTTACATCATAAGATTAAAATAAAAAATTATTTACCAATTACCAATTATTCATTATTAATTACTATTAACCATTTTTTTGTAAATCTTGATCAACGTATTTAAGTAGATATCTATTTTTATGTCTACATGTAACCATCAATTCATTTCACTTGTTTAATAAGCTCTGCTGTCTTTAAATATTTCTAGCAATTAAAGAATGTCTGTCGTGAAATGTGACATCATAGGTAGAACAAAATTTTATAGCGAGGAAAGAAAATAGATGTAATTTATGTTTTGCTGAGAAATTAATTATCTTAAAACACTTAAATAACACTAGCTTATAGAGGTTAGTAATATCAAGTTGTGTTCAACAGTTAATGGCAGTAAATAATATCAAGATAATGGGTGATTTATGGAAGAAAGGTTTATTCTCTTATTTGCATTTCCCCCATTATAGACATTATTATATTCATGATCTAATAACATCTTATTTCATGGATAGAGCAGAATAGCTGAAGGAAAAGGAATGAGAAACATGTTTTGTTATCAGAGAGAGTTTTATACTATTATGTCATACACAAAGTTATATATATATACATATTTAAACCTGTCCCACACAGAGAAAATATAACATATATCTACACAACAAACAGTGTGAAAGAAGAATGAAATCATATATAGATATTCTTTGATATTTCTAGAGAAGTCATATTTAGGACTCTAGATTCAAGTGGACTGGTTGTATCTGCTATGTCCCTAATGAGGACATATATCTCAAACAGGAAATAGCAAGGAATGACTTTTGTCCAACATGAGGGTTGCAAGCCAGAGATAATTTCTATATCTGGTGAAGATATATTTCCATAGAAAAATGGTGCCATGGGCTTGTAAATTGCACAATGTGGCAGTGGACTGGCCAGGGCAGAAGCCCCTGCAGGATAAACAACTCATCTGTCTTGACTTCAGGAAGTTGACTGACAATGAAGGGACATCACTAAGTGGATGTCACATGACCGATGTGATTTCATCTCAACCAAAGGAAGAGAATCCCTTTGGTATCACTATATATATATTTATCTGTAAATTCAGATAGAACTTAGATGGAAAATAGCCATTTTCAACATGCATTTTCAGCCCCATTTAAACAAAGAATGAGGAAAAAATCTAAGCCCAGAGGTTTGTTCTAGTAAAGGAAAGGGTGGGAGATATTGGCTTTTATAGGGTTAAGCTAGCAGAATTTTAGTAGTAATTTTTTCTTTGATAGTGGGAAATATGTGGCTTGACCTTTGAGTTAGTAGTGGTAGGTAGTGAGGAAGTAACTGCTTAGCCAAATTTAAAAAAAAAACCTTATTTTGACTCATTGGAAGAATAAGATAATTATCGCAATTTATACTTATTTCTCTGATGACACATACAAATGATCTCCCTCCCTTTATTTAGGAGTATATTCTGGTATTTAAATTTCAAAATTTTAATTTTTTCTGTATTGGTTTTTATAAGGTTAAGCTAGATATACAAGGTGTCCCCAAAAAATTGATGTCATTTTGTAGTCTAATGAAATAGATAATTTTTTCTTAAGTGATCTCAAATTTTAACAATTGTATAAAAACTAAGTTGGTTGTCCAGACTTATTTCAGTGAGAATCTAACAGGAAGATGGATGCATGCAAATGATAATGACAATATGCTGTTGACATAGTCACCATGTTCACATGACTTGACACCATGTGGTTTTTTTCTAGGGGACTATATGAAAGGACAAGTTTATATCTCCCCTCTTCCTAGAAGCTTAGAGGAACTTAATCATAGAATCCCTGAGAATGTTATGCAAGGCATGTTACATCATGTTTGGCAAAAGCTGGACTACTGACTGTGTGTCATCTCACTGGTGACATATTGAACATGTGTGAACCTTTGTAAAATCGGTTATAAAATCTATATCACTTTGATAAATAAATCTTTTATTGTTTAACATGAAGCCTATTTAATTTAATTTGTCTGGGACATGTACTTACCCAAATATTCACATTTTACATGATGTCACTTTTTTTTGGACACCCAGTATATTGGTAGATATATATAGATAGATTGATAGTGATGTAAGAAATGAAGCCTGTAAAACTGTTTTTAAATTTTGATGCCACTTTTGCTCTACTTAGTCAGTCAGTTAAGTGCCATTCGTGATACATGCTTGGGCAATCATGTCTTGAAAGTGACATGACTGACTGAACAAAAGATTTTCTTGCAGTAGATTGTTATTACTTTTTGTGGTGGAATGGTTGCCAACCAAGGCTACAGAATCCAGTCTGTCCTGCCATTTAACCCATAGCTGAAGGGAAAAGCAATGGATTAATACCTTTCCCAAGAGTATTTGTGCAGAAATGAATGTAAGAAATTCAACTGGAATTTGAACTTGGCTCTTCGATTTCTTGTTCTGAGTCAATATCCATTGCACTATGACGCATGTCATTTGCTCTATTGCTAGTACAGAAATTATAACTGCAGTCTGTTTGATTGTCAGTCACCTTAACTGCAATGTCACCACTTGCTTGCTAAAATGGTAAATTATGCTAAGTACATTGGCAATCTTTTATTCTTCATTTCTTCACCTGCTAAAACAATTGCCACAAAATAGTTCTTAATAGTTATTGTCAGTTTGGACACACACATATCTATGAAAAATTAGTTTTTAATTAGTTGTCCTTCAAAAAATATTTTTTTACAATAAATAGCAAACATAATTTAACAAAAACTACAGAAACAGAAAAAATGTTAAGACTAAGTGTAAACAGAGATTCTTGTTACATTGTATGATATGACAGTGTATATACAGTACCAAATTTGGTAAATTTTCTTTCAAAATAAAATTTTCATTATTTCAAACATCCAGAGAACTTTAGAAAAAATCCTTTTTGATATTTTTAAAGTCTCACAGATTTGTTCAAACTTATATAGGAGAAACCACCATTTTATATAGAACAATTTATGAAATTTCAATTTATGAGTTCATTTATGATGTAGGAGAAAGCACCATTTTATCCAGAGTGCTATGAAAGGCATCACTGTCCAACAAGGATCTATTTTCCCTTTTAATGAAAGCACACTCTCCCACTATGATATTTTTCTTGAAAGTACACATATGCTCAGTTTCGTACTGAAAAAATTAACAAAACGATTTCTAAAGAATTAAAGGATTTATTTTTAATCCAATATTTTTATTATTTCAAATGTTATTATAGTGGATACTCATATTTAAAATAAACGGTCAATTTTAATTTTAATTTAAAAAGAGTGTATTATGCCTATGTCCTGTGTATTTGAAAAAAACTTAGCAAGGAAAATGTGCTCTCCAGCAGGAACCAAACCATCATCCCCTTTTGTAGGAGAAACCACAATTTGATCTGGTGCACTTTACCATTTGGCTATGAAAATCGTCATAGTTCAGCAAGAAAGAAAATTCCACAGATGTAATAATTAAAAAAATAAACCTGATAAAGAAATTAAAAAATTAATATTTTTAGAACTTGTTATACCAATATGTACAAAGTCAGTTATTTCAAGAATTACCTTGTATGTCAGAGATGATTTTTTATTCTTTGAAAGTTCTTAGCCTGACCCACTTCCCAAAGTTTGTCCAAATGAACAAACATCAGAAATTTTGAGGAATGCCTTCTTGATTGAGCCGAGAACTTTTCAGCACTCCATTTATAGAATCACATATCCAAAAATAAATTGGTGTTCAATATTTTTATTGCCAATTTTATTCTTGCTCTGGTTATCTGTTGTTCTGTTTTGTAACGATATATTTCCACAAGTTTTGGCATTTTGCATTTAGTTTATATACACTCCCGATCAAAAATTTAAGACCACTTAAAAATCTTTAAAAAGAAATTTTTTTTTACAGATAGATTTTAAACTCCTCCCACTTAAGGTTACCAATACTACAATCTAAAAGGTTATGGAAACAAAAAGCTACATTCCAAACATTTTACTTAGAAATTTACATTTTTATAAAATGAGGCAATTTACACATGATCAAAATTACAAGACCAGAGACAAAAATTCTACGAAATTGTACAAAAGGTGTATGAAAACATTCAATAACCAAATTTAATAATGAAGTCTACCTCCACTGCTTTTAATGACTTCAAAAATTCTGTCGGGTATGCTAGAAATAAGCGTTTCCATTAAGGTGCGAGGGATGTTGCTCCAGCTTCTGAAGATGGCTTCACGAAGTTCATTTTTTGTTGAATATTGTTTGCCATTTCGATAAACATCTCTTGTCATCCATTCCCAAACATTTTTGATTGGGTTCAAATCCAGTGAGCATGCATGATGTCCCAAGAGATGGACCCCATTTTCTTGTAGAAAGGTCAAGGTCCGTCTTGCAGCGTGGATTGCAGCATTATCCTGTTGGAATAACCATCCATCCCCACACAAATGATGGCCCTCCATCATCAAAGATGCTTTTTGTAGCATGTTAACACAACCAGCTGCTCTCTGATGACCCTGCATCACCTGGAGCTCCATCGTCCCTCTGTAAGAAAAGACACCCCATACCATTAGGAACCCTCCACCACTATGATGTGCGGAGAAAATTTCAGGAGGCATGTTTTTGTTATACCAATATCGTTGGAAGTCATCAGGACCATCGAGATTGAATTTTTTCTCATCAGAAAACAGGACTTTCTTCCACTTCTCAACTTCTCATCTTTGGTATTCACGACCAAACTTTAAGCGGTCCAACTTGTGACGTGGAAGCAGCCGAGGAATTTGTTTATGCTTTTTATTTACCATACCTTTTTGTCTTAAGTGTCGTCTGATGGTTATGGGATTGCAATCAGCATCTGTGACTGCCTTAATTTGACTAGAAGAAAGTCCCCCATCTTTCATAACAACCCGTCTTATTCTCCTACTCAATGCAGGAGAAATTTTTTGGGGCCTACCAGAGGATTTTGCTTTTCCATAATTCTCACTGTTCTTTAGAAAGTTGCAAATCACAGTTTTACTGTGATTTACCTTAGCTGTGATCACCCGCTGTGACAAACCTTGCTTATGGAATTTTAGAATTCGAGAACGCTCAACTTTGGTAAGTTTGCTTGCTTTAGGCATGGTAACACCTTTACACAATGATTGCTAATCTCTAACTGAATTAAAACCATTGGAATTACCATAGATCTAACAATTTATACCCCTGGTCTTATTATTTGATCATGTGTAAATTGCCTCATTTTATAAAAATGTAAATTACTAAATAAAATGTTTGGAATGTAGCTTTTTGTTTCCATAACCTTTTAGATTGTAGTATTGGTAACCTTAAGTGGGAGGAGTTTAAAATCTATCCGTAAAAAAAAATTTCTTTTCAAAGATTTTTAAGTGGTCTTAAATTTTTGATCAGGAGTGTATATATATATATATATATATATTGGTCACTCATGATGTGCTGGTCAATGTGAGCATGGATTGAATTGCACTCAGTTTTGACGGGTGACAGGTTAAGAGAGAGTGTGATGTATGCATTCTCAATATAAGTATTTAATGTTATTTTTTGATTATTAGTGTTGGAAATGCAATCTCATAGGGGGCATGAGAATTCATCAACAACATTACTTTTATATAGGGGGTATTTTTGAGGTTTTTAAATTAGACTTTTAAACTTCTTATATTAGCTGATAAATCTTAGATGTTTGTTAGAATCATTAGGTGATATATACTGGTGAATTGTGATTTGAAAAATGCTACTCTAATTAAAAAAGAAAACAATTTATGAAGATGAAAATGTTGAGAAAGTGATTTAATTGCTGGGTCATCTGCAATAAACTTGTGTTCAGATTCTTACATGTCATCAAATTTTCTGTTATTACAATATAAGATATTCAATAAAAAAATTCACGGAAACAAAAACAAAAAGAATCTAAATGAAATCAGCTGAATTATATACCCAAAATATATTAGAAAAAAAAAAATTTAAAATTCTCAGCATCCTCCTTTCCTTTATGCACATATGTAGTCAGATGTTATTTTTTGCATTTTTTTGTGTGCAGTAGTAGTCGTAGCCCAGCTCACTGTGTCCTTTGTGACAACAGGGTTTTTCTGATTCTTACCTTTCCAGTTATTATTCTCTATTTATACTTGCCTATTATTTTGTATATGATACTACACCTCCCTAAATTCCTTGTTTTTTTCTTTTACTACTCCTGATTATTTTTTATTGTATTGTCCTTTCTCTTGTTGTTCTTGTTTTCTCTTTAAGAGTGATCTTAGTCTCTCCTCATTTTCTTTTCATATTTGTCTGACTTTTCATTCTCACTTTCTTCCACATCATCCAGCTTGTTTTTACTTCAGAACTGATCTGCATGCGCCAGTATATGTTATCTTTTTTTCTCAAGTATAACTGTGTTGTGCCCTTTTAGTATCAGGAAATTTGCTTGTTCTAGATTTGCCTCTTTATTTTTTCTATACCATACCTTTTTTTTGTTGTTGTTGCAAAAGACATAGTTATTTTCTTTGTTAGCTTATCATTGGATGATATGTCTTCTTTTGATATTTGATATCCTAAATATTATGTCTTCTTAAAGTCAAAGTTACATTTATCTTTGTTTATGGTCAAACTTGCCTTTTTTCATCTCACTAAAATTTCTTCTTTAGTTCTTGCTTCTACACCTGTATTGTGCTGGTATATTATCATACTTTTTCTTTTTCCTAATAAGACTTCTTTCAGTTCCTTTTTGAAAAATATGGTTGGAAGTCTTTGTCCCAAATGGGAAATGAGTTCATCTTAATAAGCTTATAGTGGTGTTTCACATGGTTATTTCCTTAAATTTCTCATCAATTTCTATTTGATTATTTGCTGACTTGAGATCAGTTTTTGCAAAGTTCTCCATTTTTACTAATTTATGGCTTGCAGTTTTGATATTTGGCAAATGAAATGAATCATCACATATCTTGTAATCATCACATATCCTTAAATTTCTATCAGGTTTCTTTATTGCTACTATTGGTGACACCCAATTACTACCACCTTGAGTTACTCTTTCTAGTATGCCTTATTGTAGCATTTTAGTTAATTTGGTTACTACCAAATGTAGGATATAAATTGGAACTTTTCTTGACTCTATATACTATGGGTGATAGTTTTCCTTTAGTGGAATTCTTGCTTTATAGCCTTTCAGTAATCCTATTTCATTTTCTTCTTTTTCCATGGAATTGGTTAGTCTTACTGTATCTACTTTTAATACATCAATTCCTAATAATCCACGATCTTTAATGCATGCTACAACTGTAATTTGAACTATTTCAAACCTCTTGTTAGTTTCAAAATTACCTTGAAATTAACCATTGTTTTTATGGTCAGTCCATCAAATTGTTTTAATATGTACACTACATTTTTTTAAAAATTTAGGTCATCCTATTTTTATCCAGAAATTTTTTTTGTATCAACATAATTTCATTGCCTGTGTCAACTTGCATGTTAAATACTTGGTTATTTATCTTTATTTTTTCTCCACCTCTTTTTTTGTGTGTTCATTGTAAATATTTCAGCTTCTTCTTTAGGGGGTTTGAACAATTTTTACTTTTTCTATTTGCGTTTTGTATTTGCATACATTCTGAAAATGATCTCTTTTTTTACAATTTGAGCATATTTTTTCTAGAGCTAGACGTTTTTACTTGTCTGTCTTGTG
The DNA here is from genome assembly GCA_037127315.1 of Ascarosepion bandense. Taxonomy (NCBI): domain Eukaryota; kingdom Metazoa; phylum Mollusca; class Cephalopoda; order Sepiida; family Sepiidae; genus Ascarosepion; species Ascarosepion bandense. Next base: position 2,982,280 of record JBBBDQ010000547.1, on the reverse strand, counting down.
ATTTTTTCCACAATATCTACATTTAATTATGGATTTAGTTGTACCCATCCTGTATATCTTGAATTCTTCTTTTGGTTGATGAAATTTCTAATCAAATCTAATTGTTGCAAAAGCTCAATGTTAGCTTCCGAAATCATTCTGCTACTCTGTAGACATTCTAGTATTTTTTTGCTTCTGGTTTTGGTTTTGCAAGCCTTCAATTAACCTAAGAAGAATCAATGCATCTTTTATATTTTTTCCTGAATCCCAATTTTTCAAATTCACAATACTTGGTTTGTTCTTTCAGTCCATGTAAGTATTGTATAATGGACTCATTTGATGCTTGTCTTGTTTCTTAAAACTTGGTTCTTTCAGTGATTACCAATCTTTTTTTGGTCTTATGTTCTTTTTTATAATTTTCACAATTTCTTCAAATGTCATTTCTTCTAATTTACTTGGGTAACACATTGTCGAAATTGTCTTCACAGCTTTGCACCCAGCTGTAGCAAGAAATAAATCAGTGACAAAATGTGCCATACATGACAAAATGTGTCACACAAAAACTCTTCCACTCTGTCATACTTCTTTCCTCTAAAATTGTTCTTCATGTATATAAAAAATATATTGTTTTCCCATATATATATATATATATATATATATATATATATAAGCATATAATTGATTTTTATATACTGATTGTGCGATTATAATTTTGAAATGAAGAGATTTTCTAAAGTTTCTAGGTTATAAAATGTCATCATTTTAAATCTTACTATTTATAAGCATAAATTTTTATATTTGACTTCTTTAGATTTGAAAAAAAAACACCAATACTGTTTTGAATTAAGTTTTTAAAATGATATTCTGAAAATACGAGACATAAAATTATGAACTTTTCTTCTTCAAGAAGTGAAATTGTGTTGAACACAGGAAAGACTGCAGATTCTTGGCTGTAAATGCAAACATGTCAGCCTGACTATAGCTTTATGGTTGACCCATCACATGTAATCTAGATTATATTCTTGATCAGGTTTGGCTGTTGTATGATAACTGTGACATTCTGAATGTAACTTGACCTGCTTAGAAACTCATTGTCTATCCACTTATGTGATTTAACTTCAAGTACTTATTTGGCTAATTATGCATGAGAAATGGTAGGAGCCATCTTTTAAATATTGCATATTTTAAATTTTAATGACATTTGAATGAGCAATTCAGATCAAGTTATTTTATCAAGCTCATTAAGAGACAGGATGTGTGGGTGATGCAATGGTTGGCAACTTGGAATAAAAAATCAGTGTGTTTGTTACATTCCCTTCTATGCAAATACCCTTGGGAAGGGTAGGAATCCATCTATTCTCTCTCTAGCTATAGATTAAACAGTAGGACAAATTGAACTCTTCAGCCTTGTTAGCAACCAGTCTAGGAGAACAACAACTCTGAATTCAAAGCTAGTTGGGTATGGGACTAGTAATTCTATCCTGTCAGAAATCTACTTGCTATAGAAATCACAACAGTAATGCATAGTATGTTGAGGCTGTAGCCCCATATTCCACAGCTGGAGTGCATGGTATTTAAGGGAGAGATTTGCTTTCATTGAGTTACCCAATATAAAATTACAGCTACAGACCAAAAAATCTCAGAAGATTCACAAAGCTTTAGCAGATAAACTAAATTAGTCTAGAGATGATGTTGGGTAAGAAATTTTTCCTGAGGTTAATTCAGTACATTATTATTTTTCATTTTTCACTTGGTCTCTGAAGAAGCCTTAATAAAAGTGAAACATGTTAGTTTGATACATCTCTTTTAATTTATTCTATCATTAGTAAACTGTCAAACAGTGAAACGTAAGTATCTCCATTAAATCATTGAAAAAACAACAAAGTATAAAAAAAAGGTACCAAACTTAATAAAAATAAACTTTTTCCATCAAAATGTTTATTATTAAGAAGAAAGATAAAAGTATTTTTTATTATTTTAAAAAAAATTTTAATCCTTTCTAACACATTCAAAATTTTGTTTTTATTTTTGTTAGCGGGTAGCCAAATCGTTACAAGAGTTTACAATGGAAAATGTAATATTACATAACTCATTTTTTTTATCCAGTGACAAACATATTAATTTGGAAATTCTTGCAAAAATCAAATAATTGTAGGATTTTAATGAAACTTTCAGGATTTATTCACAAATGAATGAAATTATTTTTGAGATCATTATTTTTAAATAGTCCTTGTAAAAATATTTTTTTTTACATCTGTTCCCCCCCCCACATACACACACACACACACTCCATGTAAATTCATGAAATTACAATAAATTAAATTTTGTAGGCAAAATTGGTTTTATTAGTTAAATGCAGGACTCTTTGAGGGATGTAAAGACTTGTAGATATTAAATTGTTAAGTGAAGACTATATTTACTAATTGAAAATCAAAAAGTTTAATACAAATCATTGAGCCATCATATTTCTAAAATAATTAAAAATTTTTTTGTATATTTGAAGTTTTTTTATGGTAATTTTTATGTGTACATTAAAAGGTCATGTGTTTCACAGTTTCTTCCCCTTATAGGAAAAAAAATTGGATAATTTTATGAATTCTAGTTGCCATTCTTATTTCACATCTGACAAACTGTCATCACATGTCAAATATGGGTGAAAGATCAGAAAGTTCAACGCTATATTTAAGAAATATTTTTATTTTAAATTTTATGCTATAAATAAGTAATACTTGTGTAAATCAGATTAATTTCACATTAACTTTGCTAATTTTACAAAAATAATGTATCACAGATGTATATTTTACTTTTGCAAGATTTGAAAAACCAAGAATTAATTTTTGTTTACAAATGTGTCAGAAATGGACAAAACATTGAAAAATTAAAAATCTCAAAATTTTAGATTCCAATCAATATAATTTCTGTTTAAAATACACCAGAGTATTTTGCTTACTGGAAATAGTAAATTTAATCATTTAGCTTTCAATTAAAACTAAAAATGAAAGTTTCAAGAATTTTTTTTATTTTTGAAAATTCAATTTAAAAGTTAATTATAGAAAATGAGTAGAGGTACCTAGTTAAATGCCACATGTGATATATACTTGGGAGATCATATCTCGAAAGAGACATGACTGACTAGGCTGAAGAATTTTCTGCTGTAAGTTGCTATTACTTTCTGCTGTAAACTAGCTGCTAACCAAGGTTATTGAACCCAATCTGTCTTATTATTTAACCCATAGCTAGAGGAAGAAGAGATGGATTAATACCTTTCTCAAGGGTATTTGCACGTAAGTGAATGCAATGAATTCAATGGGAATTTGAACTAGACTCTCTGATTTCTTGTTATAAGCGGATATCCACTGCATCACAATGTACACCCCAGTATACTAGATCTGTTTATAAAATTTATGTTTCTTGTAAATAAGAAATTTATGTACATTGCTTATTTCTGGTAAATGCTCACAAGTATGGCATGTGCAATGATGACCAAACTTAGTGCAATGTTACCTTGTAATGTCTAATAAGAATATAAGAATAAAACTTTTATTATATGTAAAGTTATTGTTCATTCACTTTTGGACTTTGTCAGTGTATGTTGGTGTAATGGTGTGTGGTTTTGGGGACTTTCTTTGAATGCTGATCTTCTTAAGAGGATAAGGGAGACTGATTTTTTCTCTTGAGTAGGGCATTTATAGAACTTCCTACCCTCCTGTTGTCCTGTATATGCAAATCCTAAACTCAGCTAAGACAACCTCCTGTTTACATATCAAGGAAGCTAATGATATATTTGGAGGCTTGATTCTGTACCTGGGGATTATGAAGTCATCTTCCAGGTCAACCTTCTGATGCATCTGGCTCTTTTGATGCTTTGGTGTGTCACTGAGTGCAAAGCTTATTGAGCAATAAAATCCAAAGAAGCATCTGAAATGTTATCAGTCCTGATCTGATATATTGGGGTCACCACAGATCAACTCCTCTTAGAACAAAAAGTCTTTATTACAATAAATTTGATTCAGAATATTTAGTATTTCCTGAAATGAATCATATTACATTAGGATTGAATTGTGGCACAGACTTGTGAACCTTTAAAAAGTGATGTACATCTGTTTCTTGTAAATTAACAAAGTGATATATGTTGCTTTTAATGTCATAAAAGATCATTAGTTATTTTCAATTAAGTGACCTCTCATGTTTATAATGTTTTTGTCTCTCTTACAAACAATTAGTCACCAATAAAAATAAATTACAAAGAAAGGAAAGTATCTTCTTTTGTCATTTCAATTAAAATGCAGTGTCTAATGAATTGGAGTGTTCCATTTATCATTATGTTAATAGCCTTACTTTTCTTAAATCACAACATTCTATTGCAAGGAATATTAGTTCACTGTGTTATATGTTTTTCTTTTCAGAATCCATCTTGCATGTTTATAAATCTACTACTCATTCATGCTTTGAATATTGCTGTCATATCTGGTTGGCTGCTCTTGTTATGTGTCTTGAGATCTAATCTAAATCTAAACTTATTTATAAATGGGACTTTGTCTCTGTGTGTGTGTGTGTGTGTGTGTGTGTGTGTGTGTGTATCCGTTACCTATAGACTCCGAAACGGCTGAACCGATTTTCTTGAAAATTTACACAGTTGTACTATAAGTGTCTGCGAGCATTCTTAGCTAGATTTTGTGTCGAGGTACCCCCGATAAATATCAAAAATCGATAGTCGAAAAAATCAGGTTATAGAAGGAGTGGTCTGATTTTAATCAAATTTGATACACTCATAGACAAAGACATAAGAAATGATATTCAGAAGTTTCAAGGTTGCAGTTCTTACAGTAGTGCAGAAAATCGATGATATATATATATATATAAGGCAAGATGTTTGTGTGTGTGTGTCTGTTTATCTACCTGTATGTCTGTATTTTTTTCAGCCCTTTTATTTTAGTTTTTGCTTCGGGTTTGGCTCTAAGTTGATATAATTGTAGTTCTTAGTGTCAGCCATGATACCATTTATTCAGAGGACTTATTTAGCCTTCAAAATTCAGTTTATGACGAAAAAAAACTTATTTGATATCGATACCAGGAAATCAAAATTTGACTTGCATCCATTCACTTTTCTTTCAGTCTACGGTTTTGCTTTAACTGGAAACAACTATTGCTTTTTAGTCTTTTGTGCCAACATCCAAAGAGTCTGAGCTCCAGGACCATGGATTAGTTTTAAAGCTTTCATTACACCCGAGCAACGCCAGGCTATACTGCTAGTTCTCAATAAGATTCAAAGAAGGGTCTGTAATGTTATCAGTCCTGACCTGATAATTTAACTTCAGTTACTTTTTCACTGCCATAACACGGCTTATTTTCATAACAGTTGTTCTAAGCTTTCCTCCTTGGTATCTCAACTGCATGAATTTAAGCATGCTACTCGCTTAGCAACTAGGTTTTATTGCTTTATTGTTGAAACAGCTAGATGTAAGTTCTATTCTAATAGTTTCTTTTCTCACCTGTGGAACTCTTGTCTTATTTTCCTATCTCTTCACTATCATCTTCTCATTTTCTTTCACTGTTAGTAACCATTTACATCTTAGTGGCACTATTGCCTTAATTGAGGTAAAAGGATTTAAAAAAGTATACATCTTTCTCTCTTTATATATATATATATATATATATATAGAGAGAGAGAGAGAGAGAGAGAGAGAGAGTACCTGAGGCTGAGGTTAACACAGAGTGATGATATGTTTCATGCTTAAACGCAATCTTTAAGTCATTAAAGATTGCATTCAATCATAAAAAAACTGTCACTACTCAGTGTACATTCTTATATTAATTAATGTATGGATTATTCTCAATATTGATCACTTTTACAATAAATATAACATACCTTAAAATTATATTTTTATCACACACACACATTTGGACAATTTAAGTAATGATATCTTCTCAACCCAGAAATTATAAGTTCATTAGGCCTTTATAAAAATATAAGTGCATCAATAAATTTACAGTTCATTGATGAAAATTGCATTTATTTTAAGCAAAAAAATAATAATTTTTGAGATAATGATCTTCTTTTTTAATCCATTTAATTCATTGGTAAAGATTAATTGTTCAGATTGAACAATATACAGTGAAAATTTCAAATCAGAACTCAGCTAATAATGATGGGTTAAGCAACATTTATTGATTCACCTTTGTTTATGCATCTGAAAGACACACACACACACACACACACACACACACACACACACACACACACACACACACAGAAAAGGTGATGGGTAAATTGTCATCATTTTATATTTCTAATTTTGCACATGTGCATTGTTTGTTTTTGATTTTGTCAACTGCACAGTACAGTAGGGTCAGTTGGGAATGATCCATAAGAAAAAAGGGCCCCATTATACAATTTACTCTGCCAGAAATGTGAAAATGGTATGCTGTACTGCTTGGCATTCACACCAGAAGCTCCAATACACATACTTCAGAGTGTTTGGGTGTCCATCTAAGAACAAAGCCTAGAATTCAGAAAGAGTTGGATAAGTTTAATGGTGATTATAAAGGTACAGAAGCTTTGGAAACTTGTTTTGATCATTCTGATAAGAAATGAACTCCTAAATTTGTTGATGTGGGCCTCAGACTCAATATGAAGGTCTATATCAAGCGCCTTGAGTGCTGCCTTGGATCAAGAGGATGGTTGCTGGAAGATCTCTATCTGGCAACAGGATTCTGCACTAAGCCGGACAAGCAGGAGGAACTAGTCATGACTGTTGGACAATTTCTGTGACCACATCACCTCTTACATCTGGCCACCTATCTCCCCAGACAGCAATCCTCTATATTATTTTTGCAAGGCACAGTTGAATGAGAGATCAACAAAACTCTTTGTAATACCAAAGATGAGCTGAAGGCAAGAATTATGGCAGCATTCACCAACTTAAACAAGGAGGTCGTCTAGAAGAGACGTAGGAGATTCTGAAATGGTCTGGAGGCCGTATTTGAAGCCAATAACAATTTTATTGAATAAATTTACTAGCTGTTATCCATTACACCACAATGCATATATGTATGTGTGTGTGTGTGTGTGTGTATAAATTAATCTTAGATTAGTTTTGCGATATATATATATATATATATATATATATATATATTAGCTTAGTTTTATTATAAATAATTATCTATCCACGATGTATGGCTTAGTTTTGGATTTGGAATAGGGCCATATATATGAGGCAGCCAGTGAGGACTTAGGTCACTATTATTATAGAAACAACGTGACACCAGTTTGTTATCTCTTACTTCATGTCATGATGAAGTCGTTCAAAATACGGCTCTCTATATAAACATTTCTAAATATATTTAATTTTTGATGTTTTGAAGAAAAGATAAGAAAATTTTTTAAACTGATACAAAAAAAAAAAAAAAATTAAATACATTGGTTGAAGTAAAAATGCAAACTGCTTCAGCTAAGTAAGAAGAGTTCATAATAATACAAGCTGATAATAACAACCAATGAATTAGTAGTGACAATAGTAATAATAGCAATCACTACTCAAGTAACCATGTTCCAATGACCAATGACATTACTATTGACCTTTCCTTTTAACAACTTTTTGGTTATCTTTCACTCAATCAAGGAGTGTTTTCTGAAAATTCACCTTATTTCCAAACAAATCAGACTGCTGAAACATAGCATTTAAATGAACCTAAAGGTCCTAAACATATTTCATTTTCCAAAATTCAATCAATCTCCTTAGCTCCTATCTCCAGGCAAATGATCTTAGTGCAAAAATAAATAATAAGATGAATAAAAATACAACTAGAGAATGTTTCAAGTAAAAATAAATAAATCTAAAATAATAGTCTTACTCTTATGATCTTATCCAACCTCAGCAATATTATGGAAAAAAAAAAAAAAAAAAAAGCTTTAGAAATCATCTGCAATTATAGCCGCTAAGGTCAGAGTTACATAAAAATCCTGTTTATTTAAGTAAGAAATCTTAAATACAGCAAAAAAGCAGTTGTTAACGCACATTACACTGTGACAGTGTAAAATGTTTTTTTTTACACATATTTTAAATCCAAATTCACATAATTTTCGTAAACGACAATGACAACAATAATAATAATAAACTATGAGAATTCAAAATCTGAGAAAAAAATGAAAGCATACAAACTAACAAACAATAATAGCATTATTTAATTCCAGCTAAGGAGTATTATTGTGAAATACTTGATGCCACTTGATCTTCAATGAAAGTCACCAGAAATGGTGTGAAAACTGAAGTCATTTAAAAATCATAGTAAAAAAAAGAATTCCGATAGTATACTGCTAATTAAGAAATGGTAATTATGCATTCGTAGTATCAGTTGTAATCAATTTTTAAGTGGTTATAAGAATAGGTAGAAAGCCTGATAAATGGGTACATGATGATAAAAGACTTGGTTTGAGAATCTGGCTTATTGGTAAAATGAAATATAGTACGTAATAAATAGCAGCAGCAGTCGTTGGAGTAAATTTATCAGCAGAAGCACGTAGCAGCAGCAGTAGTGGTGGTGGTGGTTGGTAGTTGTGGTTGTTGTCGTCGTTGTAGTAGCTGTTGTCCTGTCGTCTGTAAAAGACACCGCTCAGACGAGATAGAAAACATTAAAAGAAACATTAAGATAAAAAACCGAATATCTCTATCTCTTGTGGATGTAGATAAATCCAAGAAGGTCAAAAGGAAGTAGAAAAAGGCCTGAGTGATTTAAAGAGATTTTAAGAGAGCCTTGAAAAACGACGAATCAAGAAGTTAAAGCGAGGTGTGGGAAGACTCTTGGTTTTTAAATACATCTTTATATAAATATATATATATATATATATATATATACTATGATACGCATGTAAAAATATTGATAGTAATTATACGCACTAGTATATATATATGTGTATATATATATCTATATATATATATCGGTACTAAAGAAAAGAGAAAAACACCAAAGATAACAGTTCTTTTTTTCTTTTTTTTTTTTAATACGAGAAACTGAAATAAGGACAACTTTAAAAAGGATTTTTAAAAACGGATTTTTACCTTGGCTATCTTTTTTAACCATCAACAAGAGCTCGATTTCTTCTTGTGGAGAGATAGAAAACGAGAGAGAGTGAGAGAGATAAAAAAAACGTAGGAATTTTTGGAGAAGGGTGTTATCAAGAAATACCAGAAGACGAAAGAAGTGAGTTTTTTTTACTCGCTTCTGACACGAAAACGGCCCAACAAATGCCCGAAAATATTACAGTGTCCGAGTTTCTAAGAGAAACATGGGACGACTACAATTCTCCGACAACTTCTACATTTGTGGCCAGGATGCCACTTTGCAAAAATACCATCACAAGCCTCGAAGAGGTAAGAAATAAAAATAAACCATTCATTCTACCGTCATTAGTTCTGTACACATTTTTACACTTTGTGTAATCACCATTAATGAATGGCATTTTATTTTTGTGTATCGACTTCAAATTCATGTTAAATTCTATGTTTATTAAAAGATCGCTTTTGAAATTATCAGGATTAAAAAAATATAGTTGATTTTAATTTTACAAATCAAATTGAATTAAAAAATGTTCGATTTAAATTTCTCCTTTTTGTGTTTCTTTTTTTTTTAATTGTAGAGATCAAAAGAAAATAGATTTTTGAATGAATGTTAATTTGTTCAGTTTTATTTTTTTTGGCCATGGCTCAAAAAATAGGAGGTTAAGGAAAAATCTAGCTTCTTTCGAACAAACCTGCTTACGGCAACATGATCATGTGATTTAAACTATTCTCCATATTTACGTTTAAATGGCAGTATTTATTTTCCTATGTTTTTTTTTTTTAAATTTCAATCTCAAGTAGAACTTAGTAAATTTTCTACTCGCTACTACTGTGAGCAAAATTTTTGCATGTTTTACTTAAAAGATCAGTTCATAACTTCATAGTGATTTTTTTTTTTTACCTTTAGTCTTCAATGGTTTAGAAAGATTAAAGAGCTGTTGGTATCATTAAAAAAGGACGTTTTGATAAGAGACTTTGTACAGAGATTGATTATTAAAGTTATTTTTTTCTTAATTGCAGTTGTTTTAAAGGCTTTCCGTTTTTTGGTGCACTGTACGACTTTGTCAGTAGTTAGTTACACTTCATTCGTGACTCTGTAAAAACTTCAAAATCTCTTTTTGATGATGAAAAAAATAAAACTTTGCAAAAAATACAATAAAAAAAATTCCTATTGCCTTACTTTAAAGAAACCATAACTATTTTTTTTCACTTGAAGTTACGATAAGTTAAACCCGAATTGGATTTGCTAGAGGACATTCATTACAATCATAAAAAAGTTCTATTAGGAACTGTTATGTTATTTTTTTATTTTTTTGTGATAAATTAAAAAAAAAAATACAAGAAAGTTTTCAGTCATTAAAGTGGAAGTCAATCACCGAGCCAGTCCGGTATTTTCAAAAGTAAAAAAAAGCACACATCGCGCTATTAAGGAAGTGTTAAAAATGGTGGGAGAAAAAAAAATCATGCGCTGTAACCTTCTTTGCTAAAAACTGTTTCTTTATTTCATGATCACTTTTTTTAATTAAATCTAAATTAATAACTTTTATGTTAAACTTTCCTAAAAATGGCGGACCGGCTCGCTGATCGACTTGGATAATCAAAATATAAATGTCTTTACTCTTGGTTATTATTATTATCATCGTAGCGATTATTACACAAAATAACGAGTTACTGGCACACAATGACGTTTTATTTATTTATTTATTTTGTTTTGTTGTTTTCTGGCAGTATATATCTTAACACAAGCATAAAAAAAAAAGTCTTTGATTTTCATTTTTCATTTATCAGAGAACTATTTTTCTCTTTTTGATGTTACAACGTTTCGATTTCTTCATCTAAAAACAACAAAAAAAAAATCAATTTGAATTTTTTACCAAAAGTCAAAGTTCCCTTTTTTTATTTTTTTTAACCCTTAAAAAATTTCTTAACGGCCTTTTTAATTTAAATGCAGTGTTTTCGTATGAAGATAAGCCTAAATTTAATATTTAATCATGCCAAATTTTTAAATACGTGTTTTGTTTAATTTTAATAACAATCTGTGTCGTGGTATGCCAAGTTCGTTGGCGTTATAAAAAAAAAAAAAAAGGAGAGGGATATCGTTAGTCTTTTCTTTAGTAGAGGGGGCGGGTCTCTGGGGTTCCCGCAAAAATGAAGACTGGAATAACTGAGCAGATGAATGTGAAAATGTTTCTTTTTCTCCTTGTCTGCATAACTCGTGTCTATTCAAGCCTGTAAAATTCTTTAAGATTATTTACAGTAAATCCACTGTGGATTTTTCTTTTTAAAAAAATTCTTCATCCATAATCCACAATCCACATGTAAGAAGAAACACCGCGTTTTTCTCTTGATTCTTTTTTTCTCTCTAGCAGACGAGCAAAAATCTGTAAGAATCACTGATTTTTGTATAATAATTTTAAAACTATTTACGCATGATGTTTTATTTTTGTCGATTGGCAGTAATAGCATTTCTGCAATAGTTAAAAAAATGTTTATTTTTTGCTCGTAATTTTTTTTTTATTGCCTATACAAATTAACAAATAAAAGTGTATTGTAGTGTAGTGACTTAGCAAAAATAAAATACTTAGACTTTCAGTGTAAAACACTGACACAAACTTTGATCAATACGGATACTCGTTAAACATGAAACAATAAAATTAAATAATTAGAATTTATTTCTAAATTTTTCCAGAAAAAATGATAAATCGTCACTGATTTTTTTTTTTATTGGCTTCGATCTGATCAGCAACCAATAGAATAGAAGAAGCTATTTTTCCCCATTTTTCTTTACAAATCATTTCGATCCTGAGTTTTGCTGCAAATTTTGTAAACTGGGGCGGGGGGAGTGAACTCACTAAAGATTCCTTAGTATTTTCTCAACAATTTAAAAAAGAGTACTAAATAATGCCAATGGTAGAGAGACCGAATATAGTTATCAAAGTGCAGCACCTGGTTTTTCAAGGTGTATTATTGATTGACTGACAATGACATTTTTTATTTTTTTCTTTGTATAAGGGAAATGATTTAGGTTTCATGGTTATTTATTTTCTAAGCGCAGGTTAGATGTGGCACAAGTATGGGGCACCCAGTTAGGATCGAACTACTCAATGATTCTAGCAAGATAAGCTTGTTAACCATAACACCAAGTCTAGGCTTCATGAATGCATTTAAAACCATATTTTATTTTTTGTACGTTTTATTACTTGTATTTTATTTGAAGTAGTAAGTAATAAAACTTTTCTTTCTAGAGAATTTAGCCTTCAGTTCTAAATCCTGACATTTAAAACAGTAAAAAAAACACTATAGAAAAAAAGGGCTGTTTAAATTATTTTCTTATTGTTAACTACTTACTACCATTTATTATTGGGATTTTTCATATTTTGTCGTAGTTCATTTCAGTTTCACCATTGTTTTTATTTTTCTTACTATTAACTTGACCCACCCCACCTATATCGTCATGACTAGTGATATAATTGAGGGACAGTTTTTTTTTTCTCGAAAAGTTTTCACTTTTTTCTTCTCTTAGTACGTCGCTTCTCTTTGAGTGAAAAGAACATAAAATGATAAGCTTTTTAGAACTACAACAAAACAAGAACGTAGGCTTTAAAGACTAAGTGTACCAAAACCACTCCTGCCTACTAAGTGCTGCAACTAGTGACTCGGTTGGTCGAGGGTTGAAATGAAACGATAATGACAATGTTCATTCCTTGTGGCTAGAGAAAGCTTACATAAAATAAAAAAACAGTACACATAGGTAATATAGATTATCTCTACTTTGTAACTTTATCATCTTGTTAATGAGGCCAAAAATCTCAACGGAATGATGCCAATTTGATTTTAAAACTGAAAGTAGATTTCCAGTTTTAGTAGTAATAGTAAATTGTTGAAATAATGAGTTCAGAGTTGGGTAACTTGAACTAGGACATAAACACTGTCAGATTGTACAGGGAGGTAAATATAGGGGGTGGGGATAAAATCTTTCATTCATACAAGCAAGTACATTAAAAATTAAAAAGGAGGCTAGGAGCCTTTTTTATTTTACAAGAGAAATGTAGGCAGGTACACGGTGCGTCAAAATTCAAATATAAATATTGCATTTTTTTTTTTTTTTTTTTTTAAAAGATAAACACTAGATCTTTCTTAAATTTATTTACTTCTAGGTAGATTTCGTAGATGCGCATTGTAGACTTTTAATTATTAAATTATGGAAACATTTTTATTTTTTTACACTTTTTTTTTTTTGGGATATTTCATTAAAAAACAAACAAACTTTGGAATTAAGTAAATTACTAATTCCGCAATTAGAATAATCAGTAGATCCATTTACTTTCAAAGTGACTTAAAAATTAAAAAAGTCTTCAAAGTAAGCTTTCGTGCTCTAGTCTCTAGTCACAACCAGGAAATTCTATTTTCGTAATGCATTGTACTTTTGAAAATAATGCCACATTTTGTTTTAGAACAAGTGAGATTTTTGCTTCTAGTAAAAAATTACAAACGATTTTTTTAGTGCAGTTGTATCGACAAACTTTCTTTTAAAAGGTCAATTATGTTTAAATTAATGTTGAGAAAATAGCTACGAAATATTTCTTCCTTAGAATATCAATTTTTTTTAATGAATGTATTTCCTAATGTGCAATAAAAAACGATAGCAAAGAATAAAAAAATTATCAAGTGAAATCATCCGTGAAAAACATTGTCACATCTTTAATTTTTTTACCTTAGTTTTAATTTTTAAATTATCAAAAACAATGATACACCTTTAATTGAGCTTTTTTACGAATTTTTTTTACAAATATAGTCACTAAATCACTATATAAACAGGGCTTCCCACTTCAGTTTTAGGAATTTAAATATAATTTAATTTAAAATAAACAAAAAAAAAATGTTAATTGGACGTGGGTATTATTGACATTCTTGGCATCTTGTCCTCTGTTCTGCCACTGAGCCAAATTTGCAGACGCAATCAATGGTGATAGTAGTAGGCTGTGTACAGAAAATTGTCTTGACTTACCCCAGTTTGAAATTTAACAGATCAGTCATTGTTGAAGGAGGTGCAAAGAAGACATTTTTGTCAAAAATGCAAATATATTTCATTTATTTATTTACTTAGTGTGGGGAGCGATTACCAGAGTCACAATAGCCACTGACTAGGTTGTCCTGATTAACCTCTGCTCATTTCCACACAAATCCATAATGGGATGATAAATTGACGTGATAGGGAAATGTCCTTCCTTCCTTTTTTTAATTTATTTATTACTACTAACTACTATTACTACTACAAAACGATTGTTCAGTGGTTTCCGCCCCCATACCATGCAGAAGAAATAGTGTCTGGTATTTTAAAGTAGCAGTCGTTATAGAATAATTTAGAAAAGATCAATCTATCGATTGATTTTTTTTTCTTCCATATTTGAGGTAGTAGCATTTAAAATAGACAAGAATGTGTACTGTAACATTGTACGTATGTACAACATAACCCGCACACATCAGAGGAACATCAGATTATGAGAAGGCAAGCACGTTTTTTACCTTGTCTACTCTAGTAAAAAACTAAAAGTAATTATTGCTACATGAAATTTAAGATTAAAAAATATTAGGTTTTAACACGCTAACATTTTTCTTACTAGGCGCTTCATTCACTTTTTTAGTTTTGTCTTTCAGTATCTCACGAAAGATTGCTATTCAACAATAAAAAAAAAATTACATACAATTGCATTGTTGCAATCAAATAGAAAAAAGAACTCAAGACTCACTAGATGAGTTTTACATTGCAATAAAAAAATTTCGCGCAATATTTCTAAAGACATAATTTCATGCAAGAAACTCATTAATTGGTTAAAAAATTAATACTTTTTGAAAATTTAAAAAAATTGATTATCACTATTTTTTATGCATCTGTCGAGCTCGAGACCAATCAGTTGACTTAAAAAAATAATCATTTTTAAACTTCGAGTTTATTTTTATAAAAAAATAAAAATAAACTCGATTTTATTCATTTTTCTTCAATGTTTGAGAAATCGTTTCTTAAGAATGGGAAATGATGCAAAGCAAAATATGAAATTCAATAAAAAGACAAAAATAAAATCTTTTTTTTTTTTTCGCTAGTTAACAACTTAAAAAGTACTGAATTTTTTTTTTTTTGACTGAACCAGATTTGAATGATAGACACTTTTTTTTCTGTCTGTCTGTCTCTCCCTCTCTCTCTCTCTCTATATATATATATATATATACACACACACACACACGTCTTTATCAAATCTGGTTCAGGCAAATGTGGATTAAGTTTTTAAAATTTTATTTTTTTTCAGCCACTTAGTTGCTAATTTATTGTTCACCGAATACAAGGCCTAAAAAGGGTCACTCAAGGTAGGCGGTTCCTGAGTGAGATTGTTGTCAAGGAGGGGAAGGAGAATGTAAGGAAATGCTTAAGGACATAGGATAGACATCGGTTGACCCTGGACCTAAAGAAACGATTGCAGTTGTCAGGGAAGTATTGTAATCCTGCAAAGTTTCGAAGTATTGCAATTGCATTTTATAATTCACGGTCTTGACAAAACAAAACATTGTTCAACAGTAACACTAAACGACAGTTAAAAATACAATCCTTACAAAATAAAGTTGTGTTTTAAACAGAACTTGAAAAAAAAAAAATGAAATATGAATTTTTAAGTGGCGCTACACAATTTAAAAAGTCATTTAGATCCTTCCTTCAGTTTATTCAAAAATGCAGTAAAAGACACTTGTTACACACACCTTTAGTTTAACCTCCACTTCTAACTATCGATTTGTAATCGCTAATAAGAAATAATTTAACTTAAGTATTGGAATTACTAATAATTAAATATCAATCATTATCAAAAGTAATTGACATATTCACTGAGTGAAAACTATAGTTACTGTAGACTAAGAGTGTAGTTTTTAGTTTACATTAGTCAATGTAATGAATTCACTGTCAGTATAGGTGATCTAGTAGTGAAGTGAAAAGTAAAACCAATATAAAAATCAAAAACAGATTGCGTATTTTAGTTGTTAACTCAATATTTGAATACGTGTTGTATCCGTGATAATACTGTTTAATAGATAAAATATTGAAGCAATTAGAAATGAACCCGATATACACAGATGCCAGCGAAATTCAGTTTTATGATTTTTTTTTTTTTAGTTAACTTATCTTCTCTTATTGATGACTCGATCACCCCCCCCCAAAAAAAAAAACGAAGCGAATTTTTTTTATATCGTCATCATTGACATCATCATTATGGCTAAACAGCTAATTAAACTTAGTGAAATTAGGTTTGTCCTTCAATGAGACGAGAGTATTTATTTATTTATTAAATATTATTATTTACCGTTTATATTTTCATTTATTTTTCAAATTTTTGGTTCGATAGTGACAAAAAATTTACAGTTTGAGTTGAATATTAAAAAAAAATGCTTTGTTTGGTGGATGTGATTGTGATATTCAATTGAAATTGAATACATGATTTTAAGTTGAAAAAAAAAAGATTTTTTTAGTGATGCATACTTTGTGTCTGTAAATGAATGTTTTTTGTTTTTTTTTGTTTCCCAGAAATTTTACTCTCAAAAAATACAATACTTTATTTTTACAAACAAAAAAGATTGAAAAAATTAATGCTTAGATTTTAGGCGCTTAAAAATAAAAAAAATAGTTTTTAATTTTAAACTTATTGTTATTCACTTTTAAAATCTCAAGTTATGTCTATTTGCGAGACATAAATACTTGTAAAATTTTGTTAAAATTTAACGGAAATACTTCATATCAGTAATTTTTGTGATGTTGGAATGACTGACATCACAAAAAAGTAAAAAAAAAAAAAAAGACTGTTCTCTTTGACTTTGAGCCTTAAATTTAAATTCAAAGTAATATTTTTATTTCTTTTACTGAAGTGTAAAAAAAAGCAAATGTTTAAAAAAAAAATGCGGTAAGTAGAGAAATTTGAAGTTTTTTTTTTTTAAATGAAAAAGCTCTTCATAACATTTTCTTCGGTTCCAAAAAATCGACCTTTAGGAACTGCAAACCTTGCATTATCATTAACTTCTATCAACTTATTTTTTCACCTTTTTAAATCGCACTTTTTACAATCCATAAACATTAATATCGCGAAAAGATTTAAATTAATGAATCATTTAATGTTTTTTTTAACAATAACATACATTCTTTGATGCTTCCCTTTTAAAAATAAAGGCAATGAATTTTATACACAGTTGCTTTTTCTCTACTGAATTTAGTAGCAGCAGTGATGGAAGGAATTTTTGTGCAATGCAAAATGCTTCCATTTTTTTAAAATTAAATTTAGTTAGTGATCACGTTTCGGTTTTACGATTTTGTTTATTCGCTTTTTATTGCGTAATATTTAAAAAATTAACATTTGAAATGTTGATCTTTTGTAAAAAAAAAAAAAAAAAAAGCAACATTGACAATTCTGTTATTTCGATTAAAAATAAAGAATTGGATTAAAAAAAATATCGTCTATAAGTCTGTAAAATTAACAGTATGAAGTTTTTCAAGATATATCCAATCAATAGCATTTTTCCAGTTACCAACAATTAAATTAAAAAAACATGTCAGATATTATTGAATTAGTAGTGTTTTATACTTATGATTTTAAAAGATCATGTAAGCTTATGCCATACACACAGCAGCAGACGAAAAAGTAAACAAAATTAAATGTAATGTAAATGATTAATGTGTTATTTTTTTTTTCATCCATTTAAAAAGCTTTATGAGCATCAAATTTTTATCTTGCTTTTATCATCGTTGACAACATTGAAAATGTACTAAAATACAACACTCACCTCTTCAAGATAGACAAACAATATACACTGTAACAATATACACATTATTATTTTAAAAAAAATTCTTGTATTTACTTTGGGACACCCGAAATATTATTGTTTGTTAGTTATTTGGTTGTAAAAAATAAATTGAAGTATTAAATAAAAATGTACAGTGTCATCCAGTTAAAAAAAATTAATCTTCTTGTATAGATGGAGAAAAATACCAAAATAATTTTGATATTTGTTTTTACGGTATTCACTTTGGGGTGGGGGACCTTAAGGTGTCTTATGTAATTATATGAATGAATGGCTTTGTCTCTCACAGTTAGTGGCAATAATGGTGTCCCCTAACTGAGAGAAGGAAGTTAAAACACGCAAACGTAATCGATGCTGCTATGACAATAATATTGACGAAGACGATATTGTAATTTTTCTTTCTGCATTTTCTACATCATTAAGAATACTGTCCATTTGTATGGGGAAATACCATTGCAGTGGAGAAGCTCACTAAAAATGGTATGTTAGTCGAGAATGAGAAACCACTACTAGACATTACAAAAAAAAAAAAATTCCCCGAGACATTTTTGTTGTGAAGAAGACTAGAAACAAATTTTTCAATCAGACAAATTAATACTAGAGAACTTCAAAATGGTGGATGCTAGAAACGTAGGATTCTTATAATGTACATTATAAAAGTTAAAAAAATGGAAGATTTCTTAATTAGGAGGGCATTTTAAGATTTTGAAATGTAATTTTGAGAAATTCTACTGAAATGAGGGAAATTGAAGTAGTGATTTTCACTTACAAGAAACCAGAGCGAGTCTTTCCGTTAGTGTTCCATCTTTGTCAATTATTTTATTTTTATTATTATTAACTTTAGGTGGATCAACTTGTGGATTTAAGGCAAGTGGGAATTTTCAATTAGTGATATGACAGTATGACACTGACAGCTTATTGCTTTTGAAAATCAAAATCTGTGTACTAATTATTGACTCTTCTGTTTTAATAATTTTATTTTTGTTGTTACTGTTCTGAGTGTTTATATATATATATATATATATATATACGGACAATTCTCTGTACAAAAGGCTTTGTTTTGTTTAGGACAATTTTTTCCGTCATGACATTTCATTTAAGCCGATTCATAGTCTTTTTTTAGGTGTATTTCATAGCGAGTGTGTGTGTGTGCACACACATCCACTTTTTCGCTGTAAAACAGCATAACATGATGAAAAAAGGCCACAAACTTAGTAAAAACAAGTTTTATTATCAAAATTTTTATTATTAAGAGGAAAGACCAAAGTATTTTCATATTTCCTTAAATTTTTTTTTTAATCTTTTCTCACGCGTTCAAAATTTTGACAGTCAACAATACATAGGGTGCTTCACAAAACCCCAGGACAATATATAGATTTACTATAAGAAAAAAAAAACTTTTTAGTTTGAACAATCTAACATTTGTGCTTTTGTTCTGTTTTAAGCTATTAAATTGTTATCCTTTGCTTTTGTTTCAAATAACTGTAACAAAAATTTCAACAATAAACTGTACCAACTCCCCCCCTTTTTTGTGGACACACTCATATATGGTGTGATAATTGGCTAAATTAAATGAAAATAACACTGCTATCTCATTTTAACAGATATTTACCAAAATTGCACAAACATATCTTGAAATACTTAAGAGTGAATTTATTCAATAAAACCATCATTGGCTTCAACCATGGCCCCACTAGATGACTTCAGAATCTCCTGCATCTCTCTGGGACGATCTCCTTGTTTAAGTTGGTGAATGCTGCCACAATCTTTGCCTTCAGTTCATTTTTGTTGTTACAAGGAGTTTTGTTGGTCTCTCGCTCAACTGCACGCAACCACATAATAAAGGGAGTTGTAGCCTGGGGAGTTAGGAGGCCAGATGTAAGGGGCGATGTGGTCACAGAAATTGTCTGACATTCATGACTGTGTTCTCCTGATTGTATTGCATGCTACAGAGTCCTTTTGCCAGACATAGTCTTCCAGCAGCCATCCTCTTGACCCAGAGCAACACTACCTTCTCAAGGCACTTGATGTAGCCCTCCATGTTGAGTCTGAGGCCCTGTGGAAAGATGAATGGAGGCATAATGTTGTCATCACTAGTGATCACTTCAAACACTATGATGTTGACTGGATATGTCATTCAACTCTTTCTTTCTGAATTCTTTGCACTGTCCTCAGATTATTACTCAAGTACTCTGAATGTTTGTGTTGGAGCTTCCTGTGTAAATGCTAAGCAGTACAGTATGCCGTTTTCAAATTTCTGGTGTAGGGAATTCCACCAAGATGCTCTTTTTCTCAACTGACCCTACTACATTGTGCAGTTAAGAAAATATAAAAAAAACAATGCCAGTGCATGAAATTAAAAGTATAAAATACAGCAATTTACACATTGTACCCGGTATATATTATTTAAATGCAATGTGACTTGTTATTTTATGTTTTCTAATTCTTGTTTTTTCTCCTTAATAACATTTTTTTTCTCATAGCCTTGCTTGGGATGAAATAATTAAAAAATATTTAATATAGACAATCTAGGTTATTTATAGTTGTAAAAATACTTTAAACCTTTTCCATTCTTTTTTCATGTAAAATTGTCTTCTTATACTTCTTTTAAAAAAAAAAAAATGAAAAACAAACCTGGTCTTAAAGTATCATAGTTGATTACATAATGACCCATTATTTCAAGACGATAATGTTAAAAAATCCATTTATTCTATAATTTGTTAAAGAAATAAAACAAGTTATAGAATATGAGCCAAACTTCTGTTCTTGACTTTTACTCTTAACTGATTTTTTTTTTTTTTTAATGAAGACATTTTGTCATGATTTCACAAATTTTCTTAAATCCTTTTTTTTTAACATTGACATATATACTTTTTAGTAATGTGTTTTGCAACTATGTGGCACTAGATGAGGTATGACAGATATTCATTTAGACATTTCGAAGTTTGTATCACCTGTTCGCATTTCAGCAAATCTGTTTTGAAATTTCAGTGTCGCAAATCTCATTCTGCTTGTTCCTGCTGCTACATCCTATTTGCATATGTTCCACTGACTTGCTTATATTAACCTAATTGATCTTTACTCATGACGCTTGTATAACATCATGTCTATGCAAGAGACTTGATATCAATTAATGGTTAAGGCTTACACACCATTGATTTCTCTGTTGATAGATCTCAAATGATACTTTCATATGCATAATTATTTATATATTCTTTTACCAATGTTCACTCTATACAAAGCCCAACAGCTACTCAAGGTAGAGGGTTACTGAAGGAGGGTGTATAATTAGTAATATGTGTAGTTTATGAGGATATGTTGGAAAGATGATGGTTAACTCCAGACTTGAAGAGGTTAAGATTGTAGTGGTCAGAAAAGTATCCACTTGGGAGTCAGTTTCACAAAGTAGCAGTTTGTGGGGAAAGAAGTGGTTAGTGGAACTTCTTATTAATGGTATACAAAAGGAATGAGGATGGCTTGACTTGGGTAAATGGCATGGTGGGTCTTAGCTGTGAGAGTTAGTTGGTGGAACTAAAGAATATAGCACGTCAGAACATTTTCCATAAAAATCATGATAGAAGTTTACAATGTTTTGTGTGTGTGTGAAGATGAAATGTTCAGCACTTACTTGCTATCCAGGTTTCAATCATATTGGTCTCATCAGGTAGTAAGTGCCCTTACTGCTCAATAAGGTTTTATTTATTTTAAAATCATGCCTTAAATTACATGTCACTAATGAAGTAATTTAACTAATTTATTTTTTTTATTTAGTTGCTCATTGTGAATATAATTGTATCATGTGAAGTCTTATCAGTATGGGATAAAATTATATATAAATATTAATATACAAGAACAATGTCAGGAAAATTAATGACAGTGGGGGAAACTTTTGTTTTAATGATGTTTGTCCTTTAGGACTTCATTGACTAACATAATGCTTGTGTTGATGTAACTACATTCAAACATACGCACCGTAGTGTTGGCGCTAGAGGGTGTCATCAGTGATGTCTTTGTGTAGATCACTAGGGGTTTCGGGTCTTTCAACATCATACCCCCTCACCGTGCTGACCCGACCAGAGATGATCAGTCTCTGGTCCACCCTCAATAAGTGCTTTCAGACACTGGAAAAATTTATAACGTTTGGGCCCGGTATGAAGTCTTGAAAATGCTTCCGATTGGCGACAGACAGAGCCACTTTACATTAAGAGGCGAACTGTTTTTACAGTTACATTAAGAGGCCACTTTATATTAAGAGGTGAAATCAGAACACATGCATATGTAGGAGGTGAGCATTGAAATTTTGAACTTTGAAATTTAAATTTTATTTATTTTTTTTTTTTTGTATTTGGTTATCTCATCTAGCCAATTTCATTTAGTTTCTTGTTTTTTCTTCTTATCATATATTCTACATTGTGATAATAGAAGATCTGCCAAGAAAGTTGAAATGTTGTAAGACCTAGGACACAAATTTACTGTGAATTATGTAGCAATTAAAGTACTTTCTATGCACTTTTATTTTAGTAAATTACTTTCTCTTTTAATTAAAGCAGCATTTTTAAAAAATAAAATTATGGTCACTTCTCGTGGGGATATTATTAAGATAATTAGTTTAAACTTTCAGTGTATCCCCTCCCTTATGAGCATGTATAGTTACATCAGCATAAACATCACTTTATTCTATAGTCTTAAAGGATGAAAAATAAGTTTTTCTGCTTTGTTGTTAATTTTTCTTAGATATATTAATACTTATTGATGTCTAAAAAATTACCTAATGTATATCTAGAGCAATGAATAAAAAGTTCAGAATACTTACCTATGACCAACTAAAACTATCCTTGTATTAAAAGTCTGAATGTTGACATCATGAAATTTTTAGTCAATCATAGGTTAATCTTGTAAACTTATTTTATGAATAAATAATATAACACACACAAAGATGCATGAGTATTTTATTTATATATTTTCTAACGTGGCCTTTGCTCACAGACTTATATAGATACATTTTCAAGAGTAATGAATATCTTGTATTTTCAATGTGAATTAATTTTACGATTATTAATTTTTGTTTGCTAATTTAATTTCCTCTGGCCTACAACTAATTTAATAAATTCAAAAGTATAACTAGAAAAAATATGCTGTGTTGTTAGAGATGTTAATGTGCATGTTTTTAATGTTCTTTTTTTCCCCCTTTCATCTAGGCTCAAACTGTTGACTGTTTTTTCTAGTCAGTAATCAAGAAAAGGACTCCTAACTTTGATGTTTAAACTTAAATGTTTAAACAAAAGAATGAAAACCATTGAAAGAAATCATGGCATTATCTTTCAAATTGTTTATATCAGCTCTCCAGTCTTGTTTGTAAAATGAGAGGAAAATGTGTAAAACTATATCCAAGAATACGCATGCTTTTTGTCAGTTTAATTCTCATGTTTTAAGATAAGATCCCAAGATATGGGATTTGATTTAGAAGTGACTTTATTCATATTTCCTGCCAATTGCTTTAATGGTAAGAACGTGTCAGCTTAAACATTAATACAAAGTAAAAGTAGAATGTAGAAAGTTACTAAAAAACCAATACTCATTACCCTTTTCCACACTTCTAAATGCTTATTTTCCAAAATGAAAATGTCTAATCTTTTGTTTTCAATATCGATCATGTTTTTTTTTTTTCTTGCTTTAATCATAATTTATGATATTTACATCTTGCATAATTTTTTATTTATTTTTATAGTACATATCAAAGTTTGCTCTTTGGGTTTTCCTCTTTGTAGCAATGATTGGAGAATATCGTTTTCAGCAATAAAATTGAATAATTTCTGAAAATGCATACTTGATTTTGTGTATGTGAGACCATTTATTTGCGTGTATACGTGGAAGTGTATTCCAGATAGTATAATTCTTGTAATTTATATTTTTCTGCATCATGTATCATTGGCATATGTTGGACCCCAATGCACAGCTATATAATATTCACACAGAACTGTATGTCTGTGCCAACTACCTACACCCATGCACATTGCAGTGGAATGAACTTCTGTTCATAGGAAAAGATGAAAAAGGCATCTCTTGCTTTTGCTTTCCTCCTTGCTTTCATGCTGAGTCACTTCTCTTCACTCTTAAGACACAGTAGTGCAGGAATTTAAAATCTTGGTCATTTTACAAAACTGTTAGCTAGCTTTTATTTGCTGTATTGTCATTGATTAATCAGTTGAGGGAATGGTTGGTTGGCTAGCTGCATTTCAACCCTGGTTTCTCCTTCTCTCTCTTTCTCTCATGATAACAAATATATAAAAAAAAAAAAAAAGGCTTAATATGGTGTCCCACATAATTGTGTGTGAGAGGCAAAAAAAAAAAAAAAATTATACAGTCTCTGAAGCCTGTCTTGTAAATCCCTTTTGGTGCATTGGGATTGTTACTGTCTTGCCCAAAGACAAGGCGGTTTATTCCAGCTATAAAGAGTGATGAAAATAATGTTTATTTTTAATGTTTTATGTGCTTGCTTGTAAAATAATGGGCATTTAGACAAGTTGTCTGAACCATGTGACCTCATCAGCTTCAGGAGGCAATCTTGGCAAGTAGCATTATTGGAAAGTGCCTGAAAAACATAGCACTGATTGATCCAAGCCTTCTGAGTGAAATTGAGTAGACAAAACTGTACAGAAGCTATTGATGGTCAAGCTAGCATGAAGTCACAAGTCTTCTAAAACAAGGGTTCAAGTATATTGACCTTGTTCAATCATGGCAAATTGTGTGTTCTCTCCCAGAAACTGTAATTGAAGGCTGGTCAGTATAGTTGCAGTATAAACCATAGGTTGGATCTGTGGATCTTGAAGAAACACAAATGTGCTTGATCAGGCATCTGCAATAGATTAGCTTGTCAATATAGCAGACACTCATTACTTGTGAAAAGTATAAATATTAGTTCCGTTTGTGTATATGCCAATGTATTAGTAAAATTAAGACAACCATTTTGACATTTGTCCCTGCTTTTTAATATTTTTACCTTGTTCTTTACCTCTGTTTTCTTTTTTTTTTCTCTTGAATTAGTTGAAATGCTTAAAATTTCCTTCTCTGTCATGCTCCTTCAGAACATAGGTGATCATGACTCTCCACAACTTCCTATGCTTTGTGGCCTTTAATTTTTCTCTTTGATAAAGTTCCTGCCATTCATTCTGCCATCCATTCACACAAAACCATCAGGTAAGTGGCTTACTGTCTTTTCCTATCTCTCTAGTCCTCAATATTTCCAGTGAAGGTCTCCAAGGAATTTCATTTCTCCTTTCCTGATTCTGAGTATGAATGTTCTCTCTGATGTTACTTTCTTTAAGACTTCCCTGTTACTTACTCACTCCATCCATGGGCTTTTCCATATCCTTTCTTACAAATGATAAAATATATTTTCACTTTTTGACTTTATTAAAGTTAACTTTTAGTTTGTGTAAAGCATATCCTTCATCAAGTGGTTTACTGCAACATTATGTTGAAACACCAGTTTCTGTACAATCACCAAAGTTAAGCAACATTGAGCTTGGTCAGTCCTATCAGGGTGGGTGCTTGTGAATACCAAGAAATAAGCTTAGATGTGTGGGTGGTGTAACAAATAATGACTCTGAATTGATAACTGAAGAGCAGAGTTCCAGTTTGTAGTAGGTTTGTTATATTCACTTATGTGTAAATACCCTTGGGAAAGGTATGAATTCACCTTTTTCTCCTGCTATGGGTTAATTGATAAGACTTGTATTACTAAATATATCTTAGAAAAAAAATACAACCTAAAAATGTCATCTGGCTTTAAATAACCTGCAAACTTGATAAGCCATAAAAATTGAATCAATAATAATAAAAAAAAACTTTCATCAGATCTTAGACTTTGACTGCTAAATTAAAAAGAATTATACCAAATAACAAAAACCACATCACGTACAGAATTACAAAGAATTTTACCTAATAATAGAAAACGCATCACTTGAAAACTTCCAACTGTAGCAACAACTAAAAAAGGATGTACTAACATCTGAAGAAAAGCATTCTGAAAAGTAACTAACTTAGTTCACAAAGATAACAGTGAAAAATCTACTTTAGCAAATACAATTAAAATAACTTACCTATAATTTCTCATATAGATTCAGTATATCAGCCATATTGAATTACTTATTTTAAGATATTTAGCTCATACACACACACACATCACACTTTATTTATTCAGTTTTATAAATAAAATTACAGTATAACAAAGAAAATCTATAAGTATTATCACATTAAAACATGATTAATAAACTATTTAACATGTTCAAAATTTTCTCAATAAAACACTGAGCCCTATCAGCAACACTGACACTATTCAATCCATTTCTACATGAATTTCAGATAATTTATCAGGAAATGCTTATTTTGATTAAGCAATTGTTTTTTGTTTGAGCCTGTAAACAAGATCTTTCAGTACATCCCAGAAAAAAAAAATGTTTGGTGTTGGGTCTGATGATTGTAATGGGCACTAAATTGTTCCACATCATCCTATCCACCTCATCTCAGAAAAAAAAATGTATCTCTCACTCTCTCTCTCTCTCTCTCTCTCTCTCTATATATATATATATATATATATATATATATACACTGATATTTTCTAAGATCAGTAAATAATCCAATATAGCTGATACCTGGTAGTTTTATACTGGAACCTTTGTGTCCAAACAATTTACATATTGAAATTACTTGCTGTTTTTTTTTTTTTTTTTTTTTTTTTTTTTACTATACCCTAGACCAATCTCTATTAATATCAGCCTGTTGTCTATCTGGATATTGTTACTGTAAAATGTACACACAAATGTTGTTACTTTCCAATTTAACATATTTTGCAGAACAGTAACACCAACCTTTTATTTTTCATCTTTTAGATGAGTATAGAGCATCTACAAAGCTCTGATCTAGCATGAAATCAATTCTAACAGAAGAATGGTATGATATCTCGCAGATGATATGGACAATGTTAATTGCTTTCTCTGTTAATTCAGGTACCTTCATTGTTTTGGCATATAAGGTTAATTTGACAATTTGCTGAATTTTTTTAGTTTGCCAGTAAATATAACAACATAGACTTTTCTCATCCTTTAAAAACTACTAAGAAAGCCCCTTGAGAACCTTCATTGGGAAGATTACCAAAAGAAACTAACTTGGAAAATATTTTTTTATCATTAGACATATAGGTTAGAAATTTATTCAATTTCAATAAATTTCTAATAGCTTTGTAAGATACTTAATTCATGTATGTCAATGATATTAGGTCTACTTTGAGGAGCTGACCAAATAGCTTGGTTGTAATTTTTTGTCAGGTTCAAATAGTTTGCTAATTTTCTGTGCAACTTGTTGATAACTAAACAGGAGAAAAAATGATGCATACTAAAATTGGTTTCTCATCATATGTTGAGGAAAATGTTAAGTCTGACATCTGTAGATGCAGAACTTCCATAAATAAATAAAAATAAAAAACAAACTACTTCCCAATTTAATAATAACACATTTTCTAAATTCAACTGTGTCAGTCTAGATGAAACTTCTTCAAATCTACCAACTGCAAAAACAATGAATTATTGAAAGAACACATCCTAATAGATAATGAGATATGTTAATCTCTACCATGAATATACCAAGAATCATATAAACCATGTGCTGTTTGCTTTAATTTCTGTAGCTTACAAGTGAAAAAACTCAGGTGGAAGTTTAAAAAGTGTCCCGATTTATTTTATCTTGCATATAAGTAGCCTTGGCATCTATAGTATGACAAATTCAATGATTAGATAAAAAAAGAATGATAAAGTACTTTTGAACATATTGAATCTTTATATAGATTGACTGTGTTTTATTCAGATGTACAGGGTACCAATCTAGCTTTAGCAATAAACTTGCCATCAATAAGTGTTTTAGCAACATGTCATCTTGAAGACATAACATTTTGACCTTTATCTTCAGTTTCATCATGCACACAATTATCCTTCTGGTTCTTAATTTCATTTTCCTTTTTTCCTGTAATTTCATCACTTTTAAACATCATACTCATCAACAAATCATCAGGAACAACTGACCAATAACTAAGTTTATTGAAATGAATTCAACATTTTCTGCAATTGGAAGCTTATTTAATGTTATAGATGTTAACACTTGTCAGTTTTCCCAGTTCTACTCATATATCCTGCTGGTGTTACTGAGTGTGAACAAACAGTGTGTGTGTATATATATATATATATATATATATATATATATATATATACACCACATTAGATGATTGACTTCCAGCACAAAATAGTTTCGCTTTTGACCTCAATTGAAAGTGACAATACCTTATACTCCGTGATCAAAAATATTATGTCTAAAGAAACTTAAGTAGGCATTATGTTCTAAGTCCCATTTTCAATAGCTGACAAGGTGTGTTGTTTTCAAGAAGCTTACATGATGTTAGTAACATCAGGACATAACAGTCAGGGAGTTTTTTTTTTTTTACACATGCTCAAACTTACCAACAAATTCACTAGACTGATACAAATTGTAGAGATTGTGGAAAACTGTAAACTGTCTATGGCTTTTATTAGAACGAAACAATCTTTTGAAAAGAATATCTACAATGTTTTCAAATTGGAAATTTAGATTTAAAATTTTATCTTGACAGTAGTGGTAGGAGGAGTTTGGTGGTTCATCTGTTGGTCTTGTGATTGCTTCTGTTGATGTCTCTTTTTTGACAACTGTCTCAGGGACAAAATTGGGATAACTAATTAATGATCCAGAAGTTTCAATTGATCACCTCTTACTAGCTTCCCCAATTTGGTTTAGTAAGTCCACAGTTAAGTTCTAGTATTATTACAATCATTTCATTGGCCCAGGTTCTTCTAGCTATGACTCAGTGTTGAGATCATGTATGTTGTCATTGCATCATCCCCCTTCAGCTAATTAAAGTCTCTTGGGAAAATAAATTTTTGAATGTTAGCACTGTTGATATGAAATAACACACACATAAAAATATGTATGCATCCTTATCTTCTGAACCTTGCTAGCAAGACTACTCCTGTGTCTTATGTAAACACTTGTTTTTCATCAATTTTAGGTTTTCTTTCCAAAATTGTCTTTTTTTTTCCAAATTTCAGTTTAAACTAAAGGATTCTACTTGTATAACTCAGATAATTCTGTGCTATTTCTGGTTTACTTGTAAAATGTAAATTACTAGATTGCACCTTAAACTAACCAGTTACCAATCGTTGATTTCATTTGCATGTAAAATCTATGCCAATAATAGTATCACAGTTGTAAATTCTCTTGATTTAGTTTTTTGTGTACATGTATATTAAACTTCACTTTGCTTATCACACAGAGAATTAGTAACACAAGAAATTGTCTGCAAGATTAACCTAATGACCATCACTGTTTAAGATGTCTCATAATAAAACCAATTATTTTTGCTGCTTGATATTTCAATCCTAGAGGAGCATGCATACTAATTTTGTTAGACTTTAACAGTGGTTCAAAAAATTAAAAAAGAAAAAAAAAATTTTTTTCCCAGGATTGCTATCGTCTTTACTTACTCTTAAATCTTTCTCTCATAACCAGTCTTTTCTTGGAACCTTTCACATACAAAATGAACAAAATTCAACGATATATTTTTAGCTGAGCGTTATTACTTTCCTTTCTTCCCATAATTCTTCTCTCTTTCCACAATATCTTTCTATACTTAATTTTTGATGCAGCATTAAGTCCGAACCCCAGCTGTGTCTAGCAGTAAGTTTTCCTCTTATAGTGCATCAGCTGGTACTGCTATAGTTTCTCTGTGACCTGTAACTGCTGGTAAGATGAGTTAAGTTCTACAATTGTAGTTCCTCCCACCAACTGCCTCCTCTTATTTTTTCATCACACATTATGTTGCTATCAGTATGACACTCTACATAATGATTCAGCTCTCAAAAGTTTAATACTGGCCTAACTTTTCTTTTTGTATCTTGAACCACTGCCATCAACAATAACACTCCTTTTACTTCACCTTTCCACGGCAAAAGAATACCCTCCATAATCTATTTTTCCACTTCCTTTTCAAATTCTTTTTTTTCTTCTTTCAAGTAATTCATGTTTACTCCACCTAGTTTTTTAATAATGGAGACTTTTCTGTCCAATTTCATTCCACAGTCCATTTCTTTCCATCATCAAAATGCTGTGAACTCCTTGTCTTCAATTTTACAAGTGTTCGAAACTTGGGCAACTGCGGCACAATGTACCTCTCCAAATTTCACCTCATCATTTTTCTAGTCACAGCTCCCAGCTTATTGATAACATTTATTCTGACAGCAATCTTGTTCATAATGCATTCAATGAAAATTGCCTCAACTTTTATACTCTTTCAATCATTTCAAGATAGAGGGCAAGTGCATCTCTTTGCAGAAAAAGTGGAAGGAAACTAGCAACATTTGTCACTTTTGAAACTTGGCAACCAATTTTCTTTATTCAAGTGACTACATCACCTTCTCCGCTAAATAATGCTATCACATCTCTACCCAGTCTCACCATTTCAGATTCCATATTGCTGAAATAGCTTGTAGTTTAGGTGTTGTATACTCTTTGTGTATACCAATTTGACAAATATAAAACTGAATCAAAATGACGATCTTCTTGACTGCTAAAATCATGGACAGCAACATGTATATATAAATAAAAAATATACAGCATATTTTTATTCGCTTCTTTGGTGCCGATGATTGTGGAGTAGTAGGGTTGGTCAGAGGGTCAGCACACACATTTATTTATATATATATATATATATTTTTATTTTTATTTTTTTCCAAATCTTGCTGGCCCTGAATCATTCACCAATTTTTTTCAAATCTTGCAACAAAAGTGTGAATATGCTTCTGGGCAAAATTTTACACTGAGCAAGAATATATAACACAAAAAATAAAACAAACTTCTCCTAGGATCTCTATTGCCATTCCTTACTCTTAAATCTTCTTGCAACCTTTCACATATGAAACAAACAAAATTCACTGACTTGTATTTTCAGTTGTTTAATTGCTTATCTTTCTTCCCATAATTCTTCTCTTTTATTGCAATATCTTACAATAAAAGAAATTGCCACCTGTCATCACTTCTTTTTTTCCACCATGAGGTAAGCAACATTTCATTTTCTCTTCATTCAAACTACATTAACAGCATTAATTGTGCACATGGACTGCTTGAATTTTCCCGACATCTTCAGTATAAGTTGTTCATTAAATGATTCACAAGAAATGATATACTGGTAACAATGCAAGCATAAATATTTGTTTCTTTATTTTGAGAAGTTTGACATTTGATTCATTGATAAAGAAAATAATTTTGTATACTATGTTCAAAAGTATGTACAGATTGGTTGTAAATATTCGATATACTGTAAAAGATTTGTAGCTTAACATAACATTTGAGAGGGTGATGGAGATACTTGTCATCAAGTAAGACACCGTGATTCATTGTTTCTCTTTCTGCTAAAGCCTTTTCTTTTTCAGTCTTGTTGAAAGCCTCCTTGTCTTGTCCAAAGAACAGCAGCATTTTTCATATTTGATATAGGGGTTGGAGAGTTTCAGAGCAGAATTAAAAGGTAAAAATATAAATGTTTAGGGATTTTAACCATATCACATTGAAACACCAGTTCTCATTCAATCACCAGTTAAGCAATGTTGTGTATGGTTAGTACCTAGATGGGTGATGATTTGGTAATAGCAGGAGCAATAAGCATTTTTCATATTTGATATAGGGGTTGGACAGTTTCAGAGCAGAATTAAAAGGTAAAAATATAAATGTTTAGGGATTACAGCCATATCACATTGAAACACCAGTTCTCATTCAATCACCAGTTAAGCAATGTTGTGTTTGGTTAGTACCTAGATGGGTGATGATTTGGTAATAGCAGGAGCAATAAGCTTTGATGTTGGGGTAATGTAATTGATAACAACTCAGAATTAGAAATCAAAGTTAAGTTTCAATTTCAGTCGAGTTAGTTTTTATTTTAAGTAGGTACTGCCACTTCATTTTCAATACCTAAGTTTTAAATTGAATTTTTAAAAATAAAACTTTCTTGAAACTTTCATTTTAGCTTAATTGAAAGCTAAATGATTAAATTTACTATTTCCACTAAACAAAATACTCTGGTGCATTTCAAACAGAAATTATATTAAAATTTAAAATTTTGAAATTTGTAAACAATTAATTCTCGGTTTTAAAAATCTTGCAAAAATAAAATGTACATCTCTCACTCATTATTTTTGGAAAATTAGCAAATGTAATGTTAAATTAATCTAATTGAAAACATATTTGTTTATGGCATGAAATTTAGAATAAAAGTATTTCTTAATCACAAAGGTCTAGCTCATTGGCCTTTCAAGTAGACAATGACAGTACTTGTTATCAATCAATCTGGAAGTATGGAGACCAAAAGTTGACATAATTCAGTTTAATATTTTGTAAGGGGAACATTCCTTAAAACATGTGACCTTTTAATAAGTCTCTTATAAGTTTCAATAGTAAAAGAATGTGCAGTTTAACACAATAAAAAAAAAAATAGAAATTATTTTAAAAATCTTAATTCAAAATGATTTGTATTAAGCTTTAGAATTTTTGATTGATAAACAGTCTATTTTTAATGAATTAATAACTGAAGACACTGAGTAACTGGAAGAAATTTAAACGATATTTGAAACTTTAATTAGAAAAGAAAAAATGAAAACAATTATACTAAAAATTCATTATTAATCAATTTTTTTCCTCTTCAAAATATGATATCTTAAAATTATATTTATAAAATTAAAAGTTTATCTACATTAAAAATTGTGTAGTTTTAATGCATTTTTGATTTTACTATTCTGAGCAGATTTTCGGAAAAATTTACATTCCCTAATGAGTTCTGCATTTAACTAATAAATAAAAATTGTTATAGATAATCTATTTCTAGAAGTTTTATGCAATTAATTGGAGTGACAGATGTAAAAAACAACAAAATATATATATTTTTAGCAAGATTTTCTAAAAATAGTAATTGCATAAATAATTTCATTTGTGAATAAGTCCTGAAATTTTCATTTAAAATAAGACAATTAGTAGATTTTTGAAAGAATTTTCAACACCAAAAAACTTGCGTAATATGTCTTCTCCATGACAGTTATAATGTAAGTAAATTACTAAGCAAAAAAAAAAAACCTACTCTCCTCAACTTTTTTAGGTATTTGTAATAATTTCTGTATTTGTAATAATTTCTCCAGATGTCTTGATAAAACTAATTTTAACTTTTCTATCACTGTTTTCCTTTTTGTTAAAAAGATACTAGGATGCATATGAATGGCCTTGGAGTTTACATCTGGGAAAGTTTCCTAATGGCAAGGGAGTTTTCTCTTGAACTTGCTGGATGATTCCTTCATGTGCTTTCAGCTTTTTTATTTTATTGACAAAATATCTAACAATATAGAAATGGCTCCTTCATCTGCAAAAATTTTTGTTTGGTGTTTTTAATGCTCATCATGTCAAGTTGCTTAATCATTTTAATGACACTTATGCTTCCAGTATTCAGACTTTCAATTTTCAGTCTCTTGCTTAACTAATGAATTTTTCTACTCGTTTTCCTAATTATTCTGATTAACATGCTTCTTTACTTGATTTGTTCCTTACCACCACGTGTTGATCATCACACCTGTCCTCTTGACAATTTGGATCATGCTGTAAAATCTGATATTTCTTTTAAATCAGCCATTGGATATGAACCTCCTATTCTCAAAACTTCTTCCTGTTACCAGCATAGTGAATGGAATTTTCTTTGTGACAGTCTTTGAATTGAAATTTTAAACTTTCCTATTGAGAATTGTCTTACTGAGGTTTCTTTTTTGGTTTTAAAATAACCTGCAAAAGGTTGGTAGGCTGAAATACAAGAAAATGAATCAATGAACAAATGTTTGGAAAACTTCAAACATTTAAAATTAGGTTTTGTAAAAGTTTTTGGTGAGAGATCAGTTAAAAAAATATTGATATAGGTTTTACTGATAAAAAAAGAAAGAAAAGTGGTTGTTATATGAGACACCATTGATAACAGGTACATAGGTATCATGGGTGATGAAAAGTTTTGAGTCAAAACCACATTCTTTAATTCCTTTTTGTTGGGGCTAAGGACTTTTCAGTACCTTATGTTTGTATATATGTATAGAAAATGTGAGATGCTCTATTTTTAATTACAATTCTTTTGATAAGATATTATCTTCACTAAGATATGACTAACCAAGTTGACCAGTGTGCTTTTATGATGAGGTTACTTAATTTTAGTGATTGAGTATCAGATGTTTTCTTTCATCCCCCCCATACACACATGTATTATTAACAGACAAAGAATACTTTGTTCATTTTTTTTTTTTTTATAGACTCTTTTGTACAAGGCAAAAGATACTTGGTTTGAAACTATACAGAAATTGTACATACTTTTTGTCAGTTCTAGTTCTTTTAATCGGTCTCTAATCATCTTTAGTACCAAAATATAGGCACTGTTTATCCAAAGTTGAGATGATCTCAAACTGACATTGTATTGGTGTTTCTGTTAGGGAATGTTCTGGGTTAAGAATTTTGTGTCAGAAAATGTCATTGGAAAAATCAGTTGACTAGCTGATTTGGAAACCTATTGACTAATGTGAACATTTTTAGAGCTGTAACATGAATTTTGTAAAAAAAAAAAAAAATTTTTTTTGAAAATATTAATTTCATTTCTTAGGGTAAATAATATCTTATGTAATACATTAAAAAATTATAAGTGCTTAGTTATTTCATTTTCTGTTAAAAACAGCAACAACTGACAGTGTTCAGTCTTGAACCTACCATTTGTACCCTTGTCTGAAAATAAGAAAAGCTACATGAAAAATAAAGTATTTCTTGTATCTAATATATGTATAAGTGAAAATCTTTTGCCCAGATCATTCATATATATATATATATATATGAACAATGTTGGCGTGTGGTAGTGATTAAATTTTAGCATTTCAACCATGAGAGCAGAGTTGAAATCTCCCTGTGGTTGATTTGTCAATATCATTCTGGGTAGACAATCTAGCATGTATCACCAAGGGAAAGTGTCTTAAACCATGCCAATGTTGATCAAAATCTTCTGCAAAACTATTCATACACTATCGAAGGTTGTGTTAGTCTGAAGTCACTAGCCATTGTAACCATACGTTTGAGCTAACTGGCCTTTCAACTGGTGATTGTGCAAGATTATGGATTCTCTCCTAGAAACTAACTACAGTTTGCTCAGCATAGTTGTAGTATAAACCACTGATTGGCTCTGTTGGTTATGAATAAACATAAATTATGCTTAAGCAGGCTTTGCGAAAGACTTAGCCAACCACCCCAGTAGATTCCATAATATCCCTAAACTTGTGTGTGTACATGCATAGAAATCAACACAGCATAGTAACTGTCAATTTCATCTCATATTTGATCTTCAGACCCTGGTTCACATTGTAGCATCAAATGCTGTCACTGATAGTGAACCCCCCTCTCATAAGTTTATCAAATTTATATTGTGTAGTTAGTTTAGTTATTTATTAACCTTTACTTTGTATGGAACAATGCTTGCTTAGAGTACCTATTGTTTCTTAGTGGTCACCCATCTAAGTAATACAAAGGTTCATTGTTGCTTAACTTTGGTAATCTGATTAGACTTAAGTGCTTTCACCATGAATTAACCATTAACACACTTTCTCTCTTTGTGTGTTTTGGCAACAAACATAGCAAGTTTCTGGGTGGTGTAAATATGCTTCAATTTATTCATTAGTTTTTGGAGGCTGGGTATATGGGAGTCGGTTCAAGAGGAGGATTACTGATAACTGTTTGCCAAAACATGGCTGAAGGTTTCTTGTTGATTTTTCTTGTACAGAGAACAAGTTCAGATTGTTTGTAGAATTGTATATAGTTATCTGTCATGGCTGATAATGAATTGGTTCTTTACATATTTACTCTCATTTATTTAGTCTTCCTACCCCATGAACATTTGGATTAGAATATGAGCTCTACTCATAGGTAATTCAAATTGTAATAAAATAACCAACAAAATCTGTGAAAATCCACCAATGAGTTGGCTGTTCATACTTTGTTCAATTTTATGTCATTAATAAGTTGTAGCACTTTTTAATCCTTTCCAGTCTCTGAGAACCCTGGATAGTTAAAAAAAAAAAAAAAAAATATATATATATATGATTTGATTTGTAGGATAATCTACCTGAAGAAATTTAGTGCTACATATAGAAATCAATGTTTTAAAGCCTATGTTTATTTAACCATTTTTTTCTCTCAACACAATCTTTTATGTATAGGGCATTAAGCCTTTGAGTGTTCACTTAAGATGACAGTGTAATAACAACTCTGAAGGTGGGAGAGAGTTTGCAGCTGGCATAGAAATTGTAAAGTGTATATAAAAATGCCACACATTATGTTTGTTGGTTATTAAAGATTACATCTTGATGATAGGCCAGATACAACACTGCTGTTGTTGGCTGTTGTAGAAATTTTACATAGAGATTTACTGCTTTATATTTTGAATTGAGCAGATACAAGTCTGGCTAATGAATGAGATTGAGATCCAAATGGTGTAGCTGTTTACACTGTTAGCTGTTTACTGCCATAAAAGTAGATTAATGCATACTTTTGCCTAATTAGTCTAATACACATACATTTTGATATCTTTAGATAAATATCTATTTTAAATTAGTTTGCACATTTTTTTCTTTTAATCAAATGTTATTTTTATTTTGAAAATTGACATCTGTTTGGCTTAAATTAATTTTTGGTGCACACACAATTTTGAAACCGAAATAGTATATCAGCTTTTATAATGACTTAATTTTCATTTACTGATGAAAGACCATGAGGTGTCAGGTAATTTATAATTGTGTGTTGCAGAGATATCTTTAAGTATCATTATCTATACTTAATTTTATCTCTGTTAATTGAAACATCAGGAGACCTTATAGTCTTACCATTGAAGGACCACCTTGCCACTTAATCTAATAACAGCTTGCAACTTGAAGATATTATACTGGGTACTAGATTCAAAATATATTATGTTTATGTATATCATTTTGTGTGTTTGTGTCTGTAACAATAGCATCTCAAAAGATTAATCCATTAACAGTTCTATGCATAGACTTATCCAATCTTATAAGAAATTGACTTTTGTGTTTACATTTTTAAGGGGAAAATAACTATGAAAAATGGTTGTACAGTCTTTTGTAATATAGATTTAAGCTAATTTTGGAATTGATTATATATATATATATATATATATATATATATAGGAAAACTCAACCCATCATTTAGATTGGTTATAAATTATAATTCATTTCTATGAGCCAAATTAGCTCATTTCATCAGACCACACTATATTCTTTCCATTTGGTATAAATATTTTCCAGAAATAAACATTTCTTTAAAATGAAATGGAAAATGAGTAACAAGATTTAAAACAGAGGCTTTAGCGTTATTTAAGTTGGGGATCTCTAGACCAATCTGAAAAGAGGTCAACATTCTTGGATAGTGACCATAAACTCATTATACGCCCACTCACAAGCACATGGATAGGATATACCTGTAACCCTACATATTAACACAATCACATATACTTATTTGTATCCACATACACATATGTTCATACATCTACATATGTACATACAAATTCATCTGCTCATATACTTACATATACCCACAGACACACATCCATCCATGCTCACATACAAACCTTGCATTCACACACTCACATATATATTTTTATGAAGACCTGATTTCTATGCATAATTAGTCATAACATATACTCACAAAATACACATATATTTGCATACTTACACACATAGACATATTTCCCTAGGCATGTCGTACTTATATATATGTGTATATACAAATGTAGTATTCATACATGTATCCATCGATCCATCCATTTATATCTTATATAACTAGTGTGATCACACATCTATGAAGAGCGAATCTGTGTGTGTGTATATATATATATATATATATATATATATATAAACAAACTTTTTAATGTATATCTATTAATTTTTTTTTCTTCCCTTTCCTCTTTTTTCCTTTTTTCTCCACGTACTTACTAAAAAAAAAATAAAACACATATATAAGAACAATGTGTGCTTTGTATACATATCCACTTTCTCCCCCCAAATGGGGTGGGATGTTTCACATTTCATACATCATAACAAATGTTACATACATATACCGGCATATATCATTTGGATTTCAATATCAGCATGTACATACATATAAGTAAGCTCATAAATATGATAGGGTACAATAGACTATATCCCTAACCCAAGATTAATGTCAACATATATATAATTAGGTGCACTCTTATACATGAATTATATTTACAATTAGGTGCATCCATATACAAGCATATATATATACAATATAATATAATACTATATGTGTGTGTTTGGATGCAAGATTTGTATGTGAGCATGGATGGATGTGTGTCTGTGGGTATATGTAAATATATGAGCAGATGAATTTGTATGTAGATATATGAACATGTGCATATGTGGATACAAATAAGTATAAGTGATTGTGTTAATATGTAGGTTAACAGGTATATCTGTATCCATGTGCTTGTGAGTGGGCGTATAATGAGTTTATGGTCACTATCCAAGAATGTTGACCTCTTTTCGACTGGTCTAGAGATCCCTAACTAAGATAACGCTAAAAGTCTGTTTTAAATCATGTTACTTTTTTCCATTTCATTTTAAAGAAATGTTTATTCCGGAGAAAATATTTGTACCGAATGGAATGAATATAGTGTGGTCTAATGAAATGAGCTAATTATAATTTATAACATATCAAAATGATGTGTTGAGTTTTCCTTTATCAATATCATATTGCTCTGGATAACATCCATTGAGTTGAAAACTTATCACCTGATGAGAAGTGTACGTAGCAGCTTTGAAACGCAAAAGTTTTTGTATAGTGATCCTATGAATTTATAAACCATTGTAACAACCATTACAATATAATGCTCTATGTTGTATCGAGCACTCTTTATAAAAGTAAATGCATGAACAGTAGGTAAAAAAACCTACGTGTTCTTCAACTTTGAGATATATATATATATATATATATACACACACACACAACCATCAGAATGTTTCAACTTTTTACTGTCTAAAATGACTCAACTTCCCACTAACGCCTAATGGTAGAATAAGTTATAAATACCCTCCCCCGTAAAAAAAAAAAAAAAAAACAAAACATACAAGAAGTGCTTGTACATTTGTTTTTCTATATCTGATTTAGATCAATAGAGTATTTGTTCTTTTCCAGTTAAATATACAGACTTTTGTTTTTTATTTGTTGTTTTGGCAGAAGTGGCAAAGTTATTATTTTAAAATAATTTCAATTTATTTTTATTTTTAACAGTGTATATTACATCTATCAGCCTATGCATTCAAGAAATCTGCATAAAGAAAATGTGTCCTCTGGTGGGGATCAAACCTGCATCCTCTTCTGTAGGGGAAATATATATGGTAAGGGAGAAAGAGATAGAACATTGAAATGTTCTATATCAGAATTAGAAATAAGGAACAGTAAAAAATCCTACACATTGCAAAAATAATTTTTCATTTCCTGAGTTAGTACAAGAGGACATGCTGAGATTGTGTAAAAATATTTTGATTGAAGAAACTATCCAAGAATATTCATGCATCAATTGCACATAGCTCAGTTATTAATTACAAGGACAAGATACTTGTACTGTTATATCCAAGTCATGACAATTGTCACATTTGAGAACTGATTATCATACTATAATAATCAGTTATGGGAAAGTAAAATTTCCACTGACAAACA
Source organism: Ascarosepion bandense (assembly GCA_037127315.1). NCBI lineage: Eukaryota > Metazoa > Mollusca > Cephalopoda > Sepiida > Sepiidae > Ascarosepion > Ascarosepion bandense. The sequence goes on along the minus strand of JBBBDQ010000547.1, from coordinate 2,942,537 downwards.
CTATTTGCTGATTCAAGTTTTATTTGAACAATGATTTAGTTTACTTAGTGAGAAGTATTGTTCAGAAAATAATTGGTAAAACCAAAAACAACACAGGGAAATTCACAAAGAATTAGAGAAGCTTAGGCTACTAGAATCTTTCTTTAATAGTATAAGAGCACTATCAGAGAAAAGCTTTAGAATAGAGTCTATTCTTAAATACCAAAGAAAACAACTGCTGAAATCTAAACTAATATTAACCAAAATGTCAGAGTATCTATTCTTTCTAGAATTCTCTCATGTGGTCATATAGAACAAAAACAGAATTATTCAGTAAAAATGATGAATCATGTCTGTAGTGGGAGAAGGAAGTATGTAACACAATGAAATTTGGCAGAGGTCTTTTTTCCAGAGTGACTGTTATATTTTATGCGATTGAAGGAAAGATAATTCAGATTTTTTTAAGGAAATTGGTTGCAATTGTCTGACAAAACTTTGTTGAGATTAGCACAATATTAGATAAATCAACAGGACAACATTCATAAGAATATAGCTTGGGTAAAAATGAAATGTTTCCAGAAGATCAAAGTTATGGGGGTGACCATTTCGTCTCTTGATCAGCAGAGAATTTATAGTAAGAACTAAAAATTTGACTGCAAAATATGAAAAACAAGAAATCATGACCTGAAACTATTTTTTTTCTTCTATGGCCTATAACTATTAATTTTTCTTTGTTCAGTGGCTGAAACTTTCCATTTGGAAGTTACAAGATTGGCAGTTTTCTGACTGGTAGTAAAGAGCCCAAACTCTTTGGTAGCACTTAGAAAGGTTGCTCTGGTTAAATCATGTAATATTGGGGCATTTACAGTACCTTATGTATAGATAGGTGTCCCTTGTAAATACCAGGCGAAATGACAATATTCTTGGTTCATATGTCTTTTCAGTCACTATAATCCTTAGGGATCCATTTTTCCATCTGTACTGAATTGATAGTTCTGATCATAACAGATTGTCTGTTCAGAATAATTGTAAGCATGTCCTCAAAGAGGCTATGTCTGTTTGCTTACAGAATGAGACACCATATAACAACCAACAAGTTTGGTTCTAGTGACTACTGACACCTCTGTAATAGTATCTTAAATCTTCTCTTTCTCCTCTTTGCCCAGTTTAAGGTGTTATCATTCATTGCTGCTAAAGCAGAATGTTTTGCTTAATTCTCTTCCAATTCTACTCTTGATTTATCTGGAGTATATTTACCTGATTTTCCATGGAGAACTGAGTCTCTGTGTGATATACATATATTACTCTATTATCTCAAAACTGAATTCCCACAAATCATGTAGACTTGAAAGAATCTCTGCAATAGCCCTTCAGAAATATCCTCCTGAACTGATTCTGTTTCTCTTTAAGTACTTCAATAAATGTGATAGAATGTCACCTGCAAACACCCAACCTTTGCAGTCTCCCTAAGACCTCTATTATTTCAGGAATAAGCAACATCCCCCCCCCCCAAACTAGCTAGAGCTATAGCAAAAATTTTAAACCCTCTCCTTGAAACAATAAGTCCATCACATATAATTGGAGTAGATAGACTTAACTATCGACCGGTTCACATCCCACCCATGTCTTTTGAACAGGTGAAGAGGCTCATCCCTTGTTTCTTGTTTAGGATGTGGTTCCCGGCTTTCTTTTTTTTCCTATCATTCTACTCTTAAGTAGCCCCATGCACATCAAAAAAAAAAGTCAATGAAATCTAATCTACAAACTGATTTTTTACAAAGAATACATACTCATATTCATTTGAACCCATCTTAAAAATCATGTAGGCATTAAATAATCCATTGTGGCTTATATGCCAGAAAACAAAATAAACCAAACTAATTAAAATATTGGTGTTTGATGATTTGTACTAAGCTTTAATTTCTTATTAGTACATATAGTCTTAATATCATCTAAAAGGCTAAAATTTATACAAAATTTTGAAAGATTTTTAAACTTTATGAATTATTCTAATTAAAAAAATGAAAGCAATTCTCATAAAAATTAATCAAAAAACTTTTAAAATAATATATCATTTATAAAAGTAATTAAAAGTTTTTCTAATTAAATAATTAAATTTTTCTTGCATTTCTTTTTATTTCATGATTCAGAGCAGATAAATAATGTTTCTCTTTGACAAAAATAAATTGATGATTTAAATTCTCCAAGGGGTCCTGCTTTTAATTAATATAAATATGAAGGTGAAATTCTAATTTTTCAATTTCATAAAATTAGAAGAGTGTAGCAGATGTAGAAAAAAAAAATTTCTAAAATGTTTTTTGATTAATTTTTTTCCTTTTGTGAAAGAGTATGATGTATTGATGCTAATAAATTTTTTCTTTTCAAAAATATGTTGCTGGTAATATTTTCTTCAAAAACGCATTGCTGGTAGTGTTTTTACTATAAACGTCTTTATGCTTTCATAGTATTTTGATCCCAGTTTGGGAGGAGACCAAGGAATAGGAATTAAGTGGTTCCATGCTCTCCACCTCCACTCTGATCAGAAGCCTTAGTGTTGGATGTAGTTTGTCAATATCGAGGATGACCAATAATTTTAAAAGAATTTTTTTGTATGTGTATAAATGTGCTGATTTTTATGTTATCAGAAAGTATTACTGATAACTAGTAAATTTAAAGCCAAAATTTCTAAAATACAGTAAACATTAAATTCTGTGGAATATTTTTCTATTACTGAGTAACTATAAATTATATAAAAAAGGCACTCCTGTCATTTTCCTCAATTATGTTTTACAGATGTTCTCTATAGAACATTAGTAGTCTTATAACACTGTCAGCACATCAAATAAACAGTTACTCTCAGATTAAAAAATGCATTTCTGTATTATTTTAAACTTAAAATAAATAATGTTTAAGTCAGATTAATTATACTTTAAATCAGCTAATATTCCTCAAATAAAGTTTCAGAAAAGTTTTTATTTTTGGAAGATTTTTTTTTTTTAAAAAGAGCATTACATTCCAATAAAAGACAACTAAAAATAGGGCACTAATCAGCTCTTTTATCAAAAACTCCTTACAGTCAATCTAACTTAGTTTTTGAAATTCAGCTTGGTTACTATGTTGTAGGGTATGTCATATGAATTAGTAGGCATTTTTTTCTTTTCAGTTTTTGACAATTATGTTCAGACTATTTGCTTCAATCTTCCTGTTTGTAAAGATGGTATAATCTTATAGAATTGTGATGTTCTAGATGCCATATTTTTTAACTGATACTGGGTAATGTTCATACCAATTTTTAACATTTTTCCAAACTGTTTGCACATAATTATTTATTTAATTTTCATCAAGTATCAGATTTATACAAGTGCTGAGCACAAGGAAGGAATTAAAATCTGATTCTTGGTAAGATTTTGGAAAGTTAGTTGAGCTAGTAACTTTTGAGCACTCACCCTCTCTGCCAAGTCTGTCACTTGGCTTAAGAGTGTTGAAATTTGCACAGATGACTGTATCTGTGTAGGTGTCTATTCTATAAGAGAAAAGAAAATTATATTTTTCACTAAAAATAGAACAGCATTTTGGTAATTGTTTTTTCAATGTTCATTCTTGTCTGTCTTCAAAGTTCTGCCTTTCACCATTTCATTCTTTTTGCAAATGTTGATTGATTTCTGAACTGTTGAATTTATTCTTAAAGCTGCTCATTTGCTTGTATGTTTAGACAATGAAGCTGTCAACTATTGAATATATCTTTCAAGTACTGAAACTATAGTAACATTTTCAAGCTTTTTAGTATCAATTATTAATACATTTGAACCTATTACTGTAAATGAATTCAGTAATTATTAGTCTTGAACTGTTGAAAAGTTTTGCTTTCTGATAGATCACTATCTTCAGATACTCTATCTTAAAATATTCCTCTGAATAAACTTGGTATCTTTGCTGTAATACTCTGTCATTGTAAGCCTTGTTTTGATTTTACCCACTCTGTTTTAGCTGAAATTTAATCTCTATTTTAGTGTCATATTGTACTTAGCCAAGCCTCATTTCTCTGAATTAAGTCACGCAGACAGGAGTGTTTTAAAGTGACAAAAAATATGAACATTCTCTTGGACCCACCACCACCTCTTATCAATCAGAATGAAGATAAGATAAATGATTTGGGCATAATCACAAGGGCAGGACATTAGAATGAACAGATTGACTGACCAACTGACTGTGCCACTACTAATCAAAATGAGGATTATAACTTAAATTAAGCTATCTATTAATATAAGTATGCAATGTTAAATATATAAGTGTTATGAGAAAATCACTTGAAGAGAAATTGAACCAAAAATTACACTCTAATCCATGTCCTATATTTCCAAAGTGTGATTTTCTAGTTACTATGGTCACCAAGATTGTGTGATTGTGGGGGGTGGGGTTACTTTAGCAATCAGTTTTTTAAGTTTGTATCATAGTGAGATAAGAGTTGCAAGACAGTTGCTTTTCTTGCTCAAATGATTAAATTTGGAAATCCATTTCGCTTGTTGGTTAACCGTGCTATATAAAAAGTCTATGAACTGATTTTTTTTTTTAATGAAGGTAGATTTAAAGGTTACCATCTTTACTAGCTAATCCATAGGGATGCATGTATATAAGCAATTCAGTTCAGATCCCATTTATAACAACCAAGAAACTTTTACAATAAGCAAAATACAGAAGAGCTTTCAGTTATTGTTTTTATATCACTGTGCATTCTTGAGTTATAAATGCAATTTTGGTTTTTAAATTTTTTTTATCAGTGATCTTCACTCTGTACAAGGGCCAAGAACCACTTAAGGTAGCAGGTTAGAGTAAGAGGCATCAACCTAAGCAAGGTGATAATGCCATTAACATGCAATGGAGCACCAGAAGTGAAAGCAAGGGAAAAAACTTGAGAGGGAACTTGAAACCCAATCTTAAGCAGGTAACAAGGAATAAACCTCTACCTCTGTTCAAAAGACTGGGGAGGAGTGTGAACCAGATAATAGGCAAACCTATCTTCTTCTATTGAAAGAAAGCATTAATAGAAGTTTAGAATTTTAGGTGGAGACAGAAGTCTAAACTTGAAACAAACTAGAAGGAACTAGGAACTCAATCTTAAACAGGAAACCAGGGATAAATCTCAGCTTCTATTAAAAAGACGAGTTAGGTGAACTGAATAATAGGAAATTTATAATAATGAGGTAAAAAAAAAAAATTCTGTTTTGAAAATATTTGTTTATTTAACGTAAGAGTTCATAAACATCACAAGTAAATGTCAAAATGTGCTTCATTCTTTAGTTTTCCCAGTTCAGAACTTTACAGTTAAGATCTGCCATGCTATGTATATCAAGTTGTGTTCCAATTGTAAAGAGGAAGTTCTACTCAGTCCCTCCCCCCAGAAAGAACTGCTACTTTGTGAAATAGATTCCCAGATGGATGTTACCAGAACCCTACAATCTTAAACTCTTCAAATCAATGGTCAGTTATTATCTATCCTCCATATCCTTGATGGCAATGATGGATATCCATAATTTTCTATCTTTTGTAGCTCTTAATAATTCATCTTTTTATTTCTCCCAAACTTTGATCTGCCACCCATTTGCTCAAGCTCACATGGTAGGTTGAGCATTGCTTTCCTCTGGCCCTCTCATCTTCAATCAAATTTTCCAAGCTCTCTTTCTTTATATGTCCCAGAAATTTCAACTGTCTCTTCAGAGGTGTTAAGTATAAGTGTCCTTTTGGTTGCCATTGTTTCTAGAACTTCACCATTACTAACATGTTTGGTCCATGATATTCTCAACATCCTTCTGTAGAACCACATTTCTGTTGCTTCAAGTATCATCATCATCATCATCTGTGAGGATATTGTCCTTCCTTCACTGTGAACATTGGTGTTAAAATTGTTTCTCTTTATTTTTTGAGTTATCTCAAGTAATACTCTTTTATCTACACAATATTGTTCATTAGAAACTAATAACTGGTCTTGTTTGAGTGCTTTAGATGAAGCAGTTTAATTTTTATTATACTTGTTGCTTTTTTTAATCTTCTACTTGTGGCTTTTATCAGAGTATTCTAGTCAGGTCATTTTACTTTCAGTGTCAGCACTTTCTTTTTCCTCTGGTATAAGTAGGCCAAGAATAATACCTACTTTTCAGGTGTTTTTTTTTTTTTTTAGTATCAGTCACAATAATGTGCAGGAGACAAAATGAATATATGGCACAAATTTCAAAAATGTGTACAGAGGTGATATAATCCAGCACGTGACAGGTAAAGTAGTAAAAATGTTAATGTCTTTTGACATGAAACATGTTACAGTTACAAAATGTGAAATGACCTGTGAACTGGGATAAGCAACAATTATAGGATATCAGATAAACTTGTCAGAAATTACAACAGATAAATTGTAGGCTAAATTACACAAAAATGAAAATAACACTGACATCTCATTTTAACACATATATTTACCAAAATCACACAAAAATATCTTGAAATACTAAAGAGTAAATTTATTCAATAAAACTGCAATTGGCTTTAACCATGACTTTCAGATGATTTTGGAATCTCCTGCAACTCTTCTGAGTGGTCTCCTTGTTTAAGTAGGTGAATGCTATCATAATCCTTGCCTTCAGTTTATCTTTGATATTACAAGGAGTTTTGTTGGTCTTTTGTTCAACTGTGCCTCACACATAATAATCAAAGGGATTACAGTCTGGGAAGTTAGGTGGCCAGATGTAAGGAGTGATGTGGTTGCAGATATTGTCTGACAGCCATGACAGGTTTCTCCTGTGTGTTTCATGGTGCTCTTTTCCTCACATATGGTGCCAAACTGGCTCTACTATACTGTGCAGTCGACAAAATCAAAAACATGCATGTATAAAATGGTGATCCATTGCACTCTGTAGTTTTGTCAATGTTAAAGTTTTCAAAATGTTAAAGCAACATTGAAAAAATGATCTTCCTTATTTTCATTTTTCTTACACCCTCTATTATTTTTCTTAATCTTTCTTACAAAACCTTTTAATAATCTCTCTCAATTTTACTTAGAATTATTACAAGGAAACAAACGCTTCAAACTTGTCCTTTCATGTTGTACAGTGTAGTATTATTGAAATAAATTTTGCTTCATTTTCATATGAGCACATAGACTTGTATGTCTAGTCCTACTGCTGAGGAGAAAGTATTCAATTTGGAAATGTTGAATTGCACATTTTATGACCTACAGATTTGTCATAAGAGGCTCATCCCTTGTTCCCTGTTTAGGATGTGGTTTCCGGCTTTCTCTTTTCCAATCTTTTCACTATTATGTAGCCCCCTGCACATCAGTGGCGTTACCGCTTTGCTTGGGGTGATACGATTAAAAAAAAAAATAAGAATAAAAAAAAAAATATAAACTAAATACCAATACAAGAGTTCCCAACTATCATAGATTAAATCAGATTTAGTATAAAAAATAACAAAAACGGAGAAAAATAGCAGTCAACTGCTAAAACCTCCTGATGAGTAGACTGAATAGTTAACAAAAAAAAAAAGGTTCCTCTAAGAAACTCTGGAGTTGAGGTGATGATTATAACATTGACCACCTAAATGATAAATTTTATCTTTGTGTGGGTGTAATACATATAAATGTTTTATCTCTCACCGTTTTTTTTCTCTCTCTCATCATGGTTCTCTTCTCTGGTTTTACTCTTTCTCTCTTCTTTCTTCTACTCCTTTTTTTCTCTTGGTTTTTGCATTATTCTACAATTTCCTCTTGAATTCTTTCGGGATAATTTCTGTCATTTCATTTTCTTAACTTCTGGGTTATGTAAAATTGCTTTTATTTATAGAATTTAGTCATTGTTACAAAAACATTCACCTATATTTACAAGGACACTCTTCTGTCTACTATTGTGTGTCTATAAATGTGACTGCAAGTGTATTGAAATCCTTGTGTATAAGTTTTTTGTCATATTTAATGTATGGGAGCAATTCACATAAGATTTTCCTGCTTCTCTTAAAATTATCACTAAAGTTTATTAAAGAAAAATATTTTCAAAAAGTTGGTTTCTATATGAATATATTTGTCTTTTGATCAAAACTGATAAGGTTTAAAACTTTGGACAACATCTACTTGGATAAGTATTTCTTAACTAAATGATTCTGGTGATTACACCAAATTGTTTCTAGGCCACAAGTATGATGGGAACTTAACTGAAATTGTAATGATATAAAACAAATATTAAGATTAAATCCATTCATGGTTTTGATTTTTGAGAGGTCTCAAAAGTATTTTTTTATCAGTTTCTATATTAAATTAGTGCTGTAAAATTGTTAAAAAAAATATTAGCATTTATAATTAACTTGAATATACATAAGTGTTTTTATTCTTTTCTCTCAATTAGAAAAATACCTAGGTTATTTTGAGATCTGCTTTAGATTAACTTTTTGGTTTATCAGTTAATCTTTATGCAATTGCAATTTCTTGTTATTTTTACTAAAACTAAAGAGTCTGGAAGAGAAATTATTTTCAAGGAGAAAAGAACTTTAACTTTTATCCAAGTGTAGCATTTTTTATTTAAAATTAAATCTCTCTCTCTCTACCAGGAGGAGTAAACTTGAATGTGTGGGTGGTATAATGTCTAGTATCTTGGAATTTAATTTCTGACAGCTGAGTTCCAATTCCTGTTGAGTTTTGTTATATTCACTTATGCGCAAATACCCTTGGGAAAGGTATGATTTTTACTTCTTCTCCCTACTTTTATGGATTAATTAGTAGTACTTGTATCAATAAATAATTATCTCCAAAAAATTATCTTAATATTTTCTGTCTTTAAATAACCTGTAAAGGGTTGAAGAAATTGCTCAATCAAATCTGTGAGTAATTTTTCATGAGAAATAATTGTGCTCTTCATATTGTTATCAAGAATGAAACCTGTTTCAGTTATATTCATGACAAGCACCAAAAAGACAGCCTTGATTGTTTTATATTTGCTATGGAAAATAAGATTTTTTTACACATGATATCAAGTAATATTTTAGCATATTATAAGCTGAAAAGTTGAAGAAATAGGAATTACAAAACATAAGTTATATATTAAATAAGATTTGGCATTGTTACATATATATATATCAATGTACCAAAAAAGCCAATTTTTTTTGTAGATAATTCTTATCCTTTTATTGTTCTCGTTCCTTAATGTTTTCTTTTTTTCATATTCTTTCACACTTGGTAACCAATTGCATCTTAGTGGATTTATTGCCTTGTTTGGTGAGAAATGATTTAAAAAAATATTTGGAGAAAGAAAAAAAAATGCATATGTTCATCAGATTTTGTCCTCTCTTCACCACAAAAATGTTTTCAGTAAAAAACTAATGATTGTGTAATTCCAAATTTACTCTATATTACTTGTTCGCTTCCTCCATTTCACATCGGCTGTTATAATAACTTCTTCTAAATTCCACTTGATCTATTATCTGAATAAAAATGATATTTGAAGTATCATCATCATTGTCATAACTGTGTTTTATTTTTTATCGAGGCATCACTGGGCTAAATCTCTCATATCACAAAGCAACGTGTGCCCTGCCCAACATGATCTCAGCTTGCCTCTCAACATACTGTTCAGACTGGATGACACATTCTCACTAAGAAACTGTAACTAAGGTCCACTCAGCATATTTGCTGTATAAACCACAGGTGTGCTCTGTGGGTGTTGAACAAACACAAGTGTGCCTGAGCAGGCATCTGTAATAGTGATTAGTTAGTCACCCTTGCAGACAAGCATCCTCAGATATGAGTGGCCAGCCATTTTATATATATATATATATATATATATATATATAATACACACACACACACACACATTGGACATTGGCTCCTATTCCTATAAGAAACTCATTCACCCTTTGTCAGGTCTTGTTTTTCATTCTGTAGTGTTGATATGCCACCTTCTTCATTAGCAGAAAAGTTAGTGAGGTAGCTGGTTTAGATGCCAACCGCTCATCCATGCAGCAGTTTGTACTGGATTAAATGTTGCCAGTAGCAGGACTAAGCCTGATACTAAATAGAAAATACATTTCTGATTAAAGCTCTATAATAACTTCACTTTAAATCGTAAAATATTGTCAGTAGTATACACTGAACTATAAAGCAAAGTGATTTGTTAGATACAAATCTTAATCTGTGTGTGCATGTTGAACTTTGGGTTATTGAGAATTTCCTCCTTTCAAGGTTGATATAAAAATTACTTTGATAGATGGCAGTAATGTCTAATTCTCTTGCAGGCTAGACTTTGAACTTTATTCCTACTGCTGATTGGTGCACTAATGCTGTTGGGAAAGGCCCTAATATGCCTCTCCCACCACTACTTGTGCAAATAGCCTAAAACATGGATACTTGATATTTAAAATCTAACCATAGAGGAATCATTTAATTTGTGACAGTTTTTATTTTTTATTTTTTTATTTTTAACCTGGAATTATAAAATAACTTATTTATTAAGGAAAGCAATTTGATGTGCAAGGTTAAATTCAACTTTGTAAGCCTGCTATCAATCTCTCCAGTAGCAAGACCTATGCATATTACTCAAACCTATTCTCTTGTGGTGGTACTCTGAGAAGATTGCACTCCATATTAGTGATACTGAAATCCAAGTTTGTGATCTGATGAATTGATTTTGGAAGTAAATCCTTAACTTAACATCTTTCAGTTTAGCATTGTTAAAAAATTGCAAATATGCACAAAAAGAAAAAAATGTATTTTTAGATTTTTTTTTTTTTTTTTTTTTTTGTCTATATTTTTTCTTAAATATTAATTGTAATTCTTGTTTTATTCAATAATTTGATCAATGTTTTATCATTATTTTTCAAATGACATGAAGCCAAAGATTTTTGTTCTGTTATTTATGAACAAAAATGAACATGTGTGTATCAAAGGAAAACATTTTTAAAATGCATCCACACTTTTTATATCTTGGGATTTTATTTACATTTTTACATTTCCAGTACAATTTTACTACATATTTTCATTATTTATATACAGTTCTAATATCACATTAGACCAATTCTCACCCCCTTTAGAGACAGGCAGGGACTGATAAAGTTTTTATATTTTGAGGGACATTGTGTTGTGATCCTATTTAAGTAGAACAGGCCTAAAAAATAATCAAAGATGCCATACAAAAGTCATTCATTACATGTCATGCCGAATTTACTGTAAATCATATCCAATGTTGCTATATCTGTACAAGAGAATGTAAGATCCTAGCAGGACTAAAAAGCCACATTCATGCTGCTCATATTTGAAGATGGATCAAGTGATGACCTTGCTCAAAATGGAAACAAAGCCACCATATGTGTGTGTGTTTTTGTACATAACTACTCACTCGGTCCTCTTTTGTTATCTATTATCAAAATTTGATTATTTTTCTCACTCAATATACATTTATTTCTCCTCTACTTTGTTCCCTCTCCTCTGAATATGTTCCTTGATCTTTGCGATTCTTTTTCTCTCCCTATCACATCTCTACCATTCCTTGTCTTCTTTGTAATGTGCATTTACTTTTTACATTTTTTGCTGTATTTTCCTCTTCTCCATCAATCTTCTGCATTTTTCTCTCCATCTCTTCTTCCTACATTTATACCTTTTTGTTAAAATATTCTATTCTTTTAAATGCTACAAGCAGACTAATCTGTCACTGATATTATTTTCTAATTAACAAAATAGTTATCAATACTCTTTCACTTTTCTTTTCCCATTCTCTTAATTCATTGTGTGTGTATCCACACATATGATTTCATAATGATGAAAAGATAGATAATTGTGTATGTGTGAGTATTTCTTGTCATTAGTTGTAAAATTCTTAAGAAATTCAGGATGTTGCTATTTCTCTTAGTTAAATTTATCAGTAATGGACTGCTGTGAGGTGTCATAATTGTTGTTACTTAGTTAATCACAGTGAGTTTTCAGGATGTAATTTCTAGAGATACTGGTGTAGTTGTGAACAGAAATGCACATTACAAAACTTCAGATACAACTGGTCGTTTATCTTTCCTGAAACAATACAAAAAGAGAGACCTTTCATTCATGAAATATGGAATGGAGTTGACAATAAGAAAATGCAGGGATCATAAGCTTAGAACCAGGTGAATGTCACTCTGTCCCTCTCTGTCTCTCATCTCTTTATGGGTTGGTTTACCCAAATAAATAGTAGTTCCTTTTTGTCCTGTCGAATTTAGTTTTCAGATGACCATGAGCTACACTGAAAAAACGTTCTTTAGCCTTCAATAATTAGAGGTCACAGAAAATTTCCTGTATTAACTATATCATGTAACAATTTACAAATATTTAGTTGTTTCAATTAGATGAAAAATGTTAGGGGAGCTTAATTTGTCACTCTTTGTTTGAAAAAAAGAAAGAACATGTGAAATTTCTCATTTCAGATGTTTCTCATATACTGCCTCAATATATTTTTTTAAACATGGGCACATCCTGTAGGATTACTTTGGGAAGGAGTATTATGTGATGCCATAGTTTGAATGTAAATAATTGAGACAAACATTGACTAATATATCTTGCAC